>JAUZSX010158260.1:0-16953 GCA_034780655.1 Idiosepius hallami
GATGAGAGAGAGAGACAGAAAGAGGATGAGAGAGAGAGACAGAAAGAGGATGAGAGAGAGAGACAGAAAGAGGATGAGAGAGAGAGACAGAAAGAGGATGAAAGAGACAGACGGAAAGAGGATGAGAGAGAGAGAGACAGAAAGAGGATGAGAGAGAGAGAGACAGAAAGAGAAAAGGAAGATTGAAGAGCATAAGAAATGACAGAAGAGAGAGAATTAAAGAGAGAAAAAAAGAGAATACAAGAGAGAGAAAGCAACATAGAAACAAGACCAGTGGAAGAGAGTGTAAGAGAAAAACAGAAAACAAAATAAGTGCAAGCGAAGAATAAAGAAATAATTGTAAGAGAAAAATAAATAAGGGAAAAAAATGATAAAATAGACAATAATGAACAAAAAAAGCAGAAACAAGAGGCCAAAATTTGACTAAGTTAAAAACTAAAGAATATAAAAGCATTTAAAAAATGATAGACAGAAAAACACAAAGAAAATAAGATAAACTAAAAAAAAAAAAATCATTCTTTGGACTTTATAAGTAATGAGGTGTACCAAATATTTCTTGGACATAAAAACCAATTCCATTAAAGAACTTCTTGTAGCAAAATGTCATTTCACGGTTGCACTTTTATGAGAATGGTCTGTTTATATCCCAAAATCAATTCTAAATTATAATTTCTTTTGTTTTCTGGTTACGTATTTCTACTCTTGTGAATCTATTAATAATTGTCAAAAGACAGGTTTTTACAGAAAGAAGGCCTGGAAATAAGTTTTCTCTCTCTCTCTCTCAAAAAATAGGTGTAAATGGTGGATATAGGTATTCATTGATGTTTACAAAGTTTGATAAAATCTACCAAAGAATCTATTCTTAGTAATTGTTTGCTGTTGGTTTGTCCATTTTTTTTTATTTTTGTTTGGTTTGATGCATATTTTTGGTTTTGTTCTTCTTTCATTTTTAGAAATAGAAAAACCTTTTTAAAAACATTATTAAATAGAAAATCAGTTTATAGAAAATCTTAGTTTTATTGAAACAGTCTAAATGATGTTTTTTATTGTAAAATACATATTTAATCTTATAGTTGAATTTAAGCCTAATATTGAGATTTTATATCATACTTAGGATGAAGATATCATTCAACATGCTGCCTGGAAAACCTTTTTAGAGGAGCACACAGCATATATTCTAAAGCCCCAATGAAGAAGTGACTCCTCGAAGTACAAGCGTATGTCACAAAATTGTAAGGATAACACTGATTACAAAACCCTAAGTAGATGAGGCAAGTTAACTCAATAAGAATAATTAATTCAGGTAAAGGTAACACTGAACACTTAAACAATAAAAAAACATATTACAAATATTATTTAAAAAATTCAACCCTGGTTTTTAAACTTATCAGAAATAAGAAAAAAATAAATTAAAAAATCTATTGTCTGTTGTTTTCAACTAAACTTTTGTGTGTATACACAAGAGCACGTAAAAATGGCCTTGTGCCTAACTGGGTTTGGTACTTAACTAAGTAAATATAATATAGAAGTAATTGTTGATGTTATTTATAGGGAAAGTTAATATTTTATCAGAAACACATTTTATACCAAGCTGTAAGTTGTTATCTTTAATTTTAGTACTAACTCTGGTAATAGCTCAATAATCTTATTCTCTCTAGCATTCTTAACATTTCTACAAAGATTAAAAAAGAAAAATAAACCATATTTGAGAACAAATGATTTAAATTTTGAAGTTTTCCATTGAAAATTTGTATTCAGTAAATTGATTGGTATTTTCAGGTTTCATTTTAGGAAAAGTTGTCAAAGGAGTTTTGTTTATCATTATCAAAATTATTTGGACTTTTATTCTCATTCTTGTTACATTCATAAGATTTTAATTGATATGTCCCTCAGCCTCCTTTTTAAAAAAAGATGAACTCTCCCATCAATTTCAATGTATGATCATCCACTAAAGTTATCAAAATAAACCAATTCCACAATTTCACTAGTTATTAGTAACGTTAAAGTGAAGCAAAAAAAAGGAAAAAAAAAGAATCAAAAGTATTTCTTCTAAACCATAAAAGAAAGAAACATTGCAATGGAAATTAAACAAAGAATTGAAGGAAAATTAGTGTATGCAAAGAGAAAGCATAAAAGCACAGGTTGTAATGACACTAAGATATTAATTCCAAGCAAATTGTATCTAGAACTGTGCCACATGTCTGCCAAGTAAATACAAAAGTTCAAGGAAGTGGAAAAATAAGGATTATAGAAATAAGTGACCAACACAGGAAGAAGTAACATTGAAAACAAATCTTCCTTCCTCTTTTTCTATCTCTTAATACAGAAGAGTTCTGAAAGCTAACTGAAGCAATTAATGTCCTACTTCCTGCAGCCAGTTCCAACCTTGATTCAACCTGGCAAGAAGACATCAATTCTCATTATCTTTACAAGATGTCTTCTTTTCTTCTTTCAGTTCGTATAAGAAGAAACCGAGCATAAAAATTCCCCTGGGGGCAGATGTTGCTTTCATTCCATCAACTGCACTGCCATTTCACACCCTTCCCATCATGCAATTGTTGTCAGATTCATCCAATCAGTAAGAGCAGATTAATTCAACTCAGAAATCTATTGTTCTGAACTCAGTTAAACTATTCGGAGGTTAAATAAGAAATCAGAATAACTGGTTTAATAGTTTATAAAAACATTAGTTAAATTAGCATTATACTTAACAATATATCTAAATCTGGTGAGCAAAGTTGGAGCATTGGTAAAAGCCCAGGCTCTGGAATCATAGTATGCGAGTTCAAATCCCAGTCAAAACCATTGCATTGCCCTTAATAATGGCCTTGTGCCAAATAAAGTAAATATAAAATCTAACTCTGGTCATTTAATGAAAAAGAAAAGCAACTTTATTCTTTTTGATGATTTCTTACTAGGATTAATAAATAATGTCAATATTGTTAGAGTAAACAAAAATGTATTATGTGGTTATATAAATACAGTCTAATTTTTATTTTATAGAATTTTAAAATATCCAATTTAAAAATCTACAAGATTTTGTATTATTCTTTAACTATAGTGTAGCACAAAGTCAGTTTTATGTGTTCATAATATCACTAGCTTTTGTAATTAGAGTTACCCTTCATCTAGACCAGTTACTTTCATTGAGTTGACAGGTCTAATCCATCCAGGTTTTTGGTATCAGTGATATCCTTAAAGCTAGATGAGTTACTCTCCTGAATTAACAAGCATCATCTGCCCAAAACAGATAAAAGTGAATGAGATGGTTTTGACTCAAATTTGAACAAGTGTAATATGATTCCAGAGTCAAAACTTAGTCTCATAAAGAAGATATCAGTATTTTATGTTGTACTTCAATATTTGAGGGTGGGAAACAAAAGAAAGGTTGATATTTATAATTGACTAAATTGATTTACTTTAAAATCTTTAAAAGTTTTTTTGTTATTGATGCACAACAAACTTGGTCAGACATGGTTTGGAAACAAAACATTGAATTTTCATTGAACTAAGTTGATTCTTATCTTTTCTTATATATTCTTTAGCAATCAGGCATTCTTTATTGTATTTTAAAGAAATTTCATTAACTAAGAAAGCATTTAAATCTTTTACCAATGAAATAACATTTCTTCAAAATATCTGGTGCTTTATTATTTTTATGGTTTATTTGAATAACCGTTCAGATTAATGACTCTCAATCAGGGTCATTATGTACTCTAGGGGTTCATGTGATATTTTTCAGGGTCATAAGCAAAATGGAACAAATTTTGGGTTCCACCCACATAAATAATGCCACAGTGAATTTTGCTGTTTGAGAAGATCTGCTTACTATGTACATAAGTAATTGCCAAATCATAATGTTTCTTCTTTCATGGTCAAGTAACTTAGAGCTTGCATTTTTCTACAATGAACCGACTTATATTACTTCCAAATCCATTGTTTCCAAACTAGCTACTAATTTCTAGTCTTTGGGTTCGATTCTTGGCTGATCCTAACAGCTAAACCTAATTGAGTCCCATTATCATGTTACATTATTATTATTAATAAAGGGAAGGAAAACTTGGAGTAATAAAAAGTCCGACATTGGAATTGTAATACGAGAGTTCGAATCTCAGGTGTTCCATCTGTGATTAGGTTTGGACTAATACTCTTGAGAAAGGTATGGATCCCTCATATTCTTTCCAGTTATGCTAAAAATAGCACATTTTGTGTTATTCAAAAAAACTATGTGTGGACAAAAACAAACATTTCTAAAAAATAATTGCTCTCTGTATTAAATGACCTAAAAGATTGATATACAAAAACAAAACAAACTTAATAACTTATAATTGTAGACTATTTTATTAGTATTAAATTAGTTTTCCATTACAATTAAAGCTTAATCACTTGTCTGAAAGGCAGTCTGTCTGTTTGACAAATTTTTATTCTATAGGCATACCCACATTTTTTAAGTTATGCTATTCAAATTAATTGGGTCACTACATTCTTTTTTGCCTCAAGTTCACTTTGTGTCTCCCCCCTCACCCCCCGCTAAACTGGTGTTGAAAAAAAATGACAGGTGATACGAGTGGCTGGTTGTGGAGATGCACTGCATGGTTTGGAAAATATGATCAAATATTTGTCAAATGCTTTTTTGATTTTAAGTATTTTGATTGATTTTCTCCATTTGTTTTCTTTCCAATAATTTGCATCTTAATAGACACAAATCCTTTTTAAGTGCTTGATCTTTAAAAAAGATATCTGACCAATCCAGCTGCAACATCAAGCAGTTTTTTCTTATTTTTGGACATAACTAAAATTTTCTGAGTTGTACAGGCAATTCCAGGTTAGACTGCTAGTTGTATACTACAGGGTGGGCTAAAAGTATGTATACAGTTATTAAACTGTTTTTTTTTTCATTACATGCTTTATGAATTTTTTTTTGTTATACTAGCTGTGTAGAATGTTTAGGGAGGGAATTTTAGTGGTTAGGAAATTAAACAATTTCTGTTTATATTTATTTTAGCATTATTAAAATTTTAAAATAATACTTTCTTTGGATTCTTTTTTTTTTACTTTTCTTTACTGTTTATCTACTTTTGGCCCATCCTGTTTTTCTTCAATAATCAAAACCTTAAAATTTATATTAATATAAAAATAGGAAAATAATGTTATTTTACTCTAATGTTATCAATAATTCAAAACTTAGTTACAGTTTAAAAAAGTATAATCCATTTCACTTTTAACTACTTTTTCATCTGTATAAAAATTTGAATTTTTAAAAATATTTTCTGAACAGCTTTGATAAAAAATTAAAGTATTTGTTTTATTTTGTATTCTATAAAACTTTTTTTATTAAATAATTTGACTTTACTCATTTCATTGAAAAAAAAATAAAAAGGTTGGAAATTTTAATTGAATTTGGAAGACTGTCCATAAAAAAGCAGTTCCCAAAAGATTAATTTTTTTATTTCTAGTCGTCACTAGGAAAAATCACTTTCAAATGTGAGTATTTCACTTTCTGCCTATGATACAGGTTACAAAGGTTGAGAATGAGTTCAATCACAAACTGGTGAAAAGAATGCTCGAGGGATAGGAAATGCAATATTTGCCTTGCCCCCAAGGGCTTGTAACATAAACCATTAGTATCAAGTGTGGAAGGAAATAAGTTCAATTTTCCTTCGGGATTATTTGAGCGCAAAAGTGGACGCATGGAGTTTAAACAAGATTTTCTAGAATTCATTATTTCTTCTGTCTAAAACCATTTAACTGTCAACGAATGTAACTCTTCCGGAAAAAATAACCTTGCAAATTGTATTATTTTTTCTAAAATGGTTGTAGCTTATTTGTTAAAAAATAAAGATTCCCATTTCTAACAAATATATAAATAAGATAATAACAAGAAACAAAATATTATGATGTGGATATTTAGCTTTTGCACTATTGTCCTTCACTGATATATATGTTTCATCAGAATATATAATATATAATTGGTGGAACACCAAACCAAGTTAGGCAAAAACCCCGTTTTTTTTTTGCTAATTATATGTAATCAGTGTTGCCCTTCACCTAGATGAGTTACTCTGATTAAGTCAATGGGCCACAAATTTGTTTTTACAAATCAGTGTTATCTTTACAATAAGTTACTCTTCTGAGTTACTGAGCCTCATGTCTGAGGCTACAGAAAGGGAATGTAATAATCTTGGCTAGGATTTGAACTTGTATAATACAATTCCAGAGTCTAAGCTTTTACCACTTCTCCAGCTTCACTGCCTACTCAACTAGTTATATATAATTCTTATTCTAAATAGTAACAAGATATTCAGTTTTTGAGATTCCTATACACATCATTAAATTTTTATGATTTCTTATTTTTCAGCCATTTTAAATCAACTCTTATACCAATGTAAACATTTTGTTTTGTTATTGTGTGTTAATACAATATGACCAACCATCAGAGGAAAGCAGGGGTATAAAGCAAAAGGAAAATATACAACCAATAAAAAAAAACAACAAAAAGCTTTTGGTTTAGATCTTACTAAAACACTTTCATTGGACCTCAAGGACTTATGCTGAGAATCATTGTTATATTAGCAAAAGAGAAAATAAAATAGCCTACTGTATTTAATTATTTAATATTTTATCTTCAAACTATAAACATACATAAAAGATAACCTCATTATACATCCATACCAATATAAGTTTTTATAGGTAGTGGAATGAGGTTATCTATTTTCCTACAATAGAATTTTCTTTGCAGGTTTAGACATCAAACAAGTGAAATATTAACATAAAACTCATAACTGTAAGCTCAGTCATGGCACTATATGTTGATAATATTTTATAGAGAATAGAAAATGTGTTAATAACCTCATATACAAATAATCAGAAATATATTTTTTTTACATTGACAAGAATACAATGGGCATGTGCACAACTACCGACCATAAAGGATTGCCATATAATTCTTTATGAGACTCAAAAGAGGAGGATCAATATATAATCTATAATGAGAATCAATATATAATCAAATATGCTCACTTGTTGTTCAATTGATCAAATAGAAACACAATAAAAAAAAGTATGTCATTTTAAGCAAAACATTATTTTACTTATTTTTTGTATATAAACTATGTAACAGGAGTTTAATTGATACTGAGATAGTGTCTTTTATTCTTATTTATTTGTAAGCACCAAATAAACTCTTGGTTGTGAAAACATTGACAATAGTGAATATATAAGTATGCAGGTCTATGATTATATACAGAGTAGAGCCCTGATTCCCAACCAGGGGTAAGAGAAGCAGGGCTGCAAATTCTAAGAAATTTCCTTAGTTTAATGAATTTGTAGTAGAAATATGTTGTACACAGCAGTTTATCTCAAAAAATCACTCATTTCTTTTCAACAGCAACTTAATCAACTGAACTTAACAGTTCAGTCGCTAGTGTTCTTCTTTTTTCATCTTTTTTGCTCGGCACGGCACGCAAAACACACTCCCTCGTGCTGGCTCTGAATTTATGCCATGTCATATTTCATTGCCAATTCCGCTACAGAATTGTTTTGGACTTTCAAGGATATGATATCTTTTGAGGAAAATCTAAGAAAATTTTCAAAAACTTAGGTCCGTAAGTTTATCCTTGAACAGAAATTAAAATGTAGGGAGTGCTAGGTTAGAGCAGAACTTTTTCAGGGGTGCAGAAGTAAAAAAAAAAAAAAAAAGGTTGGGAAGCACTGTACTAGAGGTATTACTTGGCTTGGCCCAGGTGCTGGAGACTTGCCACTAAGGTAATTAAGGAAGCTTATTATATAAGGAAGCAGTTAATGATTTTTTTATACTAACTTAATTTTTAATATTTTTTATACTAAATCCATAAATAATGCATTGAGTGAGGTAAACATACGGCATACTGACTTCTGCAGGGTGAGCTAGCTTAACCACTGAACACACCCACTTAAAGTCTTTTAGGAGTTTGGCTTTAACAAGCAGTTCCAGGTGCATGTATAATTAATGAATTTTCATACAAAAAACATTAAAGATTTTGTTCTAAGGTAGTTAAAGATGCCTATTATAGCAGTAAGGTACATATGTGAATTCTAGTGGTCTAAATCTTTTTTGTTTTAAATAACTATTGTGGTTACATTTCATAAAGAGTTACAGGATGTAGGGTTTCATACAACAATGACGGTCAGATTTTTATTACATATATATATATATATATATAAAATACTTAATTTTAACACCCATGGGTGCCATATCTAATGATAGTTAGTTCAAACTGCTTATGAACACCCATGTATGCAAAAATACACTAATACATATATATATATATACATATAAGAAGAGAAAGAAAACATTTAAAAGAAAGAGAATAAAGGAAAAAAAAGGAAAAAAAAACAAGAATACAAAGAAAGAAATCAAAACCAAGAGAAAAAAAAAAGTTTAAATAAACGAAGACAAAACACAGCCCTCCTGGATAGCTCTTTTTTCATTCTAACATAATGAAACTATCTGACAGCTAATATATTTTTTAAAATCTCTTTAATAATTCTTAACCAATTTTTATTCTTTATATTTCTTCAAAGAATGCATTTATTTATTTTTTTACAACAATATTGCTCATAATTTTACTACACATAAATCATCTTAAGGAAATGAAACATGATTTTTCAAACCTGAAACCAAATTGAATTTTAAACTATAATAAGCATTAAGTAAAAATAGTCTATTGAGAAAGTAATTAACTTCTTAATCTGTTATGCTTAAAAATTTCTTCCATGGATAATATATTAATATATTGCATAGTCGGGTCACCGGCATCTAAACTGGTTCCCCCCTGACTAGCCTTGCCTGGTGAGGAGGGTGGCTAGTCTCCCAGAAGGATTACAAAGGGAAGATGATCCCTCCTTGGGGGTCAATGGCCAACTAGCTCCACATATACCCCTTTTAGGGGTAAGAAGGGAAAAAAAAACCAAAAATCAAAAATGGAACGAGAATATAATTATATTTATATATAGTTAATTACGATGTGATCAGACGATTGAAAAAAAAAATTATTTTCTGAAGGGAAAAACTGGACAGCTATTTCCTCATTATTGGAACTCATCAGCAATGTACATTCAAGATCCCACCTGGGATCAAACCAATGAGAAACAGCTTAAACTTCAAACATTCTACCCCCAGGCCAGCATCCACAACTTTAAATTTTGTTTTCCTATCACAGTGTATTAAACAATATATAGTCTCTTCTTACATAATGTCCATTAGGGTCAAAAATCAGTTGGGTGGCAGGTGCCTTTAAGGGAAGGTCAGGGCCGTGCTTAGGGCCCCCACAAACCCCACAATTGCAGGAGGACTGCAAGCTCCCTAGGGGCTGCAAGGCTCCTTGGCTTCACAGATTGTAATGCAAAAAAAAAAAATTACCAAAATAATTCATTGTTAGGATTAATTAGAAAATCATTTTCAAACATATATCAATTCATCTTTCTTTCGATATACATAGCTGTATATTTATGTATAGTCTAAGGGCTCTTTTTTTAGGGTAAAGGGGCCGCAAGGCGCATTATGCGATGGGGCTAGGGAAGGTGTAAGTCTAGGTTGTACCAGATCCTCTGTTCAGTTGGATGATTCAACAAGACATCAATGGTTAAGGCAGTCATGCTATACTGTGTTTGATTGGTTGAGTTATTGTTGGAAATTTAGAGAAACTGACAGTGGCCCAGTGCTGGCATTCCAAGCTGTTGGTTCAATTCCCGGTAGAATCTTGGTTGTACACTGCTGATAAGACCTAATAAAGCCAAAATAACTGTCAAGTGTTCCCATTCTTTTTTGAATTCTGACTTTGGTTTCTCAATCATTTGATGACACAGTAATTAACAATTAAAACTTATGATTATCAAAAATCATGGATCAGAGTATTAAATGACCTAAAAAGGTTGACATGCCATAAAATAAAGAAACAATTTTTTGTTTATCATTTTGATATATTTCTAAATGCCAAAGTAAAAATGCTTTTTGTTGCAATTTTTTTTTTTGATAATTTGAATTTTATTGTGTAAGAAAACTTTTGGTCAGAGTTATAGTTTAATTAAATCCATTTCTTAATCATGATTTCAATCTTAAAGGATTAAAAGGTTAGAGGAAAAAAGGAAAAACAAGAAATAAACAAAAATATTTATTTTTATCAAAAAAGTTAAACTTTTGCTTTTTATGTGTGTGTGTGTGTGTGTGTGTTTTATGCAATATTAAACTTTTTAGGTCATTTAATGCCGATAATCTTTTTCTTATAAACATTTTGTTCACATGTTTTTATTTCTAAATAACATATTATACACTATTTAATCCATAGCTGGATATAAACGACTCAGATTTGAACTCGTGTATTATGATTCCAAATCCATCTGCTTACCCACTGCCTCAACAGATTTTACTGTTGCAACATTTTTGGTCTAATGCCAAAGTATAACCGCAAAAATCTGGTCAATCTCAGGTATGACTTTAAATATTGGAGTGATCCATTATTACAGGTACAACATCAGCCAATCACAGACAAGTAGGACATAAATTATATTTAATTTGCCTAAAATCCACTAATTATTACTTGCAACAAGACTTCCATATTCAAAGGATATGGCTCTCTTTTCACTACATTTGGACTCTTATTATTGTTATTATTATTATTACAACTGCTGCTAAATTATTTATTGGATTTGTGAACATTTGAATTAATTTTCTTCTCTTTATATTATTATAAGGGACAATTTATGGGAAATATATACCTTTCCTAAAAGCATCAGTCCAAAGATTTGAACTCTTGTATCAAGAGGGTCTATTCATTGTAAGTTAATTGGAAGGACGTTTTTTTGAGGAAAGCATAACATGGGAAAGGTTGGGGGCTGAGAATGACATTTTTTGCATATGTTGAAAAGGGTGCACTACACAAACAATATATATATATATATATATATTTTTTTTTTAAATGTGTGTGTGTGAGTGTGTGTGTGAAACACTGACTTTGATCTCAGCATCTGGTGGTAAAGGGGTTTTCCGCCCACATTGGGAAATAATGTTTTTAGAATAACAACTTTGCTTAGAGCAGATTTTTTTGTTTTTCTAGCCTTGCACCTCATTCGTACCAATCCTAAAAAAAATGTATATTAAGTATTCTTACTCCAAATGTAATTCTATAAATTTATGTTGATAATGAATGCTTTGTTATGAATCAAGAAAAGCATGAGTGCATGCCAAAGACATCTGCTTGCCTCCTTCTTTGCAGTCTTAAGCTGGAATAAGTTTTCATCTGCTTTATAGAAATCGGTTAATTTATACCAAGGATTCAAGTTTACAAAGTGTCTTCTCTTAGACTAAGATATTTCATTTCCAAGTAATTACAGAATTGATAAAAGGAATATAATCTTTTAAGTTTATTAAACATTCTATTTGGAAGAAATTGTTAAGATTCATTAACTTTTTGCTTTTAATGAAATAGATTGAAAAATACAATATGTGTTTATTATGTAATTAGTTATAGAATCAATTAAAGAAAGAGAGAGAGAGAGTTTAAAAACAATAAAAAACTTATTAGAAATATTAAATTTAGATGGAGCTTGAGCAGCACTATATGATGATTAATAATATAAACCCTAATAATAATCACACTAGTAATAATTCTATGAATAGATATACAGAAATTGAATAATAATTATCATTATTGATTATATTATTATTATATAAAAATTACAACAGATGAATTATTGTTGCTTAAGAGGGAGACATCTCATCTGTTTAGGCTTGGATCAGTCTCAAGGTATTCTGAGACTCTCAGACCTTATGCTAGGGGTAACCCTAATCGAGGAGATTTTTAGCTCACATGGTTGATCATTGTAAGGAAAAAAAAGGAAGGTTTGAATACCTAATTGATTTGACTCTTTATGCCATGAACTGTTGAACAGCCTGGTACATTACCTGACATTCCTAAGTTGTCACCCATCTTAGTACTATACAAGCTTTACATTGCTTAACATTGGAAACATCAGTTCCTACCAGATCACCAAAGAGATTTGACCTTACTTTTATTGCTGTTGTACCATTTTGCTAAAAATAATCAACTGATTTTTTCTTCTGAACTTACATAGTCAGTGAAAAGGTGAAAAAAAATGCACAGTGACTTTTTGAATGCCTTGTAATAATGGTGGAACTATGTAACAACCATAGATGATTCTAATATGTGACATTTTCATTGATATTAGTCAACAGCATAATATGAAATTATATCCATATTAGTTCAAAATATCAATATTCATAAACCTGCACTAAGACTAATATTTTCTTTGTACTTTCTATAATAGACTCTAAGTATATTTTCTTTTTTCACACATTACGTACTAGGTGTGTCATTTTTTTTTTTTTCCTTTGGAGAATATTATTTTGTTCAAACCAAAATGAATTCTTTTTTTTTTTTTGGTTCTTTCTTTAACTTTATATTTTCTTTTTGTAAGATTTTTTTTTTTTTTTCTGCTTATTAAGATTTGCTTATGTTGGTTGTCTTTCTGGTGGTGGTCCTAACAGTTATTTCCCTTTCTTTCCCAGGCTTTAGTTGAAAAGTGCTCTTATAAAGTATATAAAAAGCGATCAAAGGGAATGGAAGGTGACCAATCATCCATACCAATGATTTAAGAGGTGAGAAAGCTGGGTTGATTCAACAGATAGCAGGGGGGAAGGAGTTGTGTTCAGAGTTACAAATAGAAAATAAAAAAAGGTAAATAAAAAATAAATAAAAACAGTAAATCAATAAAAAAAACAAAAAAAAGACCACATGAAAAAAATAATCAGAAATAAAATATAGAAAAAAAGTAGACATAAAAACTAAGACTAAAGTTTATCCCCCACCCCAAAAAAAAGTTAAATCTGCCTAAAGATCGGCTGATACTTAAAGCAGTTTGAGGAAAAAAAAAAAGAGAGAATTCATACCAGCTTAACATAGAAAGTTTATTTGTGAGATAGAGTTAAAAACCAAAATGTAAAAAAAAAAGAAAAGAAAAATGAGTAACATTTCACAAGATGATAGATGTAAATAAGCATCCTCAAATAGATATAGCTTACTTATCTATAATTATCTGAGGATGCTTATATTATTACAACTAAAATTTCCTTTTACAACTAATCCCTTGGACACTAATGTAAAAAGCAGTAACTAGCAAAAAAGATGATTTGTATTTAAACAAAATTACCAATCAGCCAATCAGATCCATTTTAAGAAAGGAACCGTGGAGGGCCGAAATATCGGCTGTCTTTTTTTTTTTGCTAGGTCATCAAGTCTGATATATCGTCCTTTCGTGGTCCAAAGAGTTAAAATTACTGCAAGTGAAAAAAACTAGAAATCAATTTTCTGGTTTTTGAATATCAAAATAAGACAGACAGAAAGACATCGTGACGTAAAGATTGTTTTTTATCTTCAGTATTTTCAGATTAATACTATTTTTATAGAAAGGTCAAACCTTAAACTCATAAGAATCGTGAAATTGCAGATTCCATAAAATTGTCATGTAACAAAGAAAAATTATCAGCATGCTAAGAATTTTAAATAAAGAAGCAGAGAAATCCATTTATTTCTTTAGGAAGCCTCACTTGTAATGGGTTCTTCTGGAAACGGAAGGGGGGGACTAAATAAAAGACCTGGAAAAAGAAATTATAGAAAAAATATTTAAGAAAAAAATAAAAAACTCTTTCTCTCCTTTTTTTTCTTTTCAAAAAAACACAGATGCAATCTTTTGCATCTCTTTTATCATCAGATGTGAAATCGATTTTTACGTTATTAAAAAGAATCAGAAATAAAGACAAGTGGTTGGCAGGGTCCATGGGAACGAGAGGGGCGAAGGGGGGGATTGAGAAAAAAAAAACCCAAAAAATAAACAGAAAAGTAGATAACAGAAAAATTCCAATTATACATGAATAATCCAAAGAAATAACACACAAAGAATTTTCAACTTTAGCCAGGCCCAGCAATGTGCATTAAACGTGAAAAAATAGATTGAAAATTATAAATAATACTTTAGTATCCAAAACCACAAAAGCTAAAAGTTAAAGAATAGATATATATTTTTTTTAATTACAATCAGACTTATAACCAACAAAAGTTATTTGAAAATCTAATAAACTATTATAAAAACATTTTTAAGCAAAATTTAAAATTTCTTAGAAATTAATTAAATATTATTTCAACTTATACAGGGTGACTGAAAAATTGCTGTGCAGTAGAAAATAATGTCTTAATACCAATGGTGGACATTTCCAGTATTTCCTTTAAGATAAGCAGTGATACTGTAAATAAATAAAACATTTTTATTTGTAAAACTTGTATTATCTAAAATAAAATTTACTGTTTAATATTTCATTTAAATTTCAATAACTCATATGTTTGCTTGTTTTTATGGCATATCAACCTATTTTAGGTCATCTAATGCCGGGAAGAATCATTTATGATAATCGTTTTTTTTGGATACACAGTTTTTTTTTTTAACACAGCATGCACTATTTAATCCATAGGTGGATGGAAAAATGGAGATTAATACCTTTCACAAGGGTATTAGACGAAATCTGAACGCTAACAGTACAACTGGAATTCACAGTCAAGTATTATGATTCCGAAGTCAGACTGCCTATCCACTGTCCCAAGTGAAGCTCCCCATTTTTACACATAATAACTTTGGGTATTTACTCCACATTATACAATCTTAAAGAAAGAACAATCAAATAAAATTAAAATATTGCACTTTTTATGCTTATTAATCACACACATATGTTCCTAAAATTTGGTTGAACCCTTTCAAATTATAATAAAATCTGCTTGTCATTATCATAATGTTAAATTATGTTAATAATTAATTCTCCTATTAACAAGGATGTTATTTGAACACTCTCCAGTGACTTAAAGCAGTAAGGATTTCAATTTAATAGGTTATCGGATAGTCTAATGGTGAATGACTGACTGACACTGGTTCAGTCTTAGTTTTGATACTGGCTCAAAGGGTGACTGGTAGTTTGAGGACTGACGAGCCATAGATGGCAAAGCACACCTGTTACAGATTGCAAGAAAAAAATTTATAATTTCAACAAAAGTACAATAAAATATAAAAAGCCGTTGTTCTTTTGAAGCATATAACCTTTCTTAACTACTTGAAAATTTATACTCAACTAACATCTTCAGTTTTCATATTCCAAATTAAAATAAAATCTCATATAATCTTATATATCTTGTTTGCTGTGCAACTGCATTTTTCCTTAAGGAATATATTAGGCTTGTCTAAAAAGTACCCGACCTTAGACCAGAAAAAATATTTCATATATCTGACGGGGTTTGAACCTTAATTATCTTCAAGGTAGGCACCTTGTCCTTGCACACAATTAGCCCACCAATCTTTCTACTGCTGGCAAACACCACTGGAAGTCATCTCTATTTTACATGGGAAAAATAAAAAGTTGGATATTTTCTACCTCATACCTCTTTATACATATATTACACACTTTTCATTTTAACAAATTTTTATTATTTTGTGATTCAGTTATATAATACCCAAATATTTCTAGCAATTTATCCAGGAAATAGCCAGAACAGTCCTGGAATTGACGTCTGACATTCCCTGTCTCAGACATTGACATGAAATTCTTGGTATTAAGGGGTTCCAGAATATCTAGAAAAAAAGTTGACAACTTTACTTGCAGTGCTTCCTTAAATAGACCCTAGTGGTCATTATATAAAAGTAGTTTACTAAAATAAATTTTAGCTTTAAAAAAATTCACTAAGTTTTTTTTTTAAAAAGAAAAAAAAAACTTGGAATTTTAAAAAACACGAAACAAGAATAGTATTAAAGTATATCCAAAGAAAAGGCTGTGAGATTGGAGCATTGGTAAAAGCTTGGGCTCTGGAATTGTATTACGTGAGTTCAAATACCAGTCTAAACCATTACATTCACCTTAAGTTGCCTTCGGCAGGTGGAGCTCGTTAACTCGGGAAAGCGACACAACTAGGTGAAGCGTAACACTGAATACAAAAAGCCTAGGTATAGAGAGCATGTAAAAATGGCCTTGTGCCAGAGTTAGGTAAATATATTCAAAGAAAGGTTGGGCAGTAGTTCTAGTTGCTTTTTTTGATTTTTTTTTTCTATTTTTCCATTTACTTTATAAAAGTGATGGCAGATGTTTTAAATATACAAAGATTTGCCACAGAGGAAGTAGCTCAAAATTATTTCATTCCAAAGGATTTCAAACACTGCAAAATAATTTAATATAGCAAGCTTGCTGTCTTGACTATGTATTTTATTTTAATTTTTTTTTCAAAAACTAGATAGATTGTTTTGTCTAATTTTCAAAAACATTTGATATTTTTTGGACATTTTATAGAAAATATTTAAAAGTTCCGTTGATTGAAAATAGGAATTTGTAGAAGATATTTATTTAATCTATTTGTTTGTGTATGAGTGAGTTATTAAACCTTTGAACCCTAAAGGGCCGATATAACGGCCCTGATGGCATAAGCCAAAAAGAGACACACTAAAATTTCCCCCTAATATGTACACTGGTATAACGGCTCTGGGTGACTACTTGGTAATTTTCATAAGTTAGGATTCAAAGGGTTCATTTTTAAAGAGTTTCATATTGTCAAAAAATAAAATCAGAATTTTTTTTTTTAGGCGGGGGGAAATACGTTATCCTCCTCCAATTTGGAACCCGCTCAGAAGACAAAAGACAGCGCTTTTTTCGGTGAATTTTTTTTTTAGAAGACTTTTAGGAAATAAATTTTAAAAAAGACTGTATTTCGATAGAATGTTTCTAGTCTAGTCAAAATAAGGTTTGACCCCGAACTAATTGCTAACAAAGGTTTTTTAACTGCATTGTGTGCAAAAAAATCTCCTCTTTCAGATAAAAAAAAGTTTACCAAAATCAGCCTCGCGGAAAGGGGTCAACGGGCGCCATCTTTA
>JAUZSX010158367.1:0-16948 GCA_034780655.1 Idiosepius hallami
ACGTAGACGGAACAACTTGGATTTGAACCCGCGTAGCACGGTTCCGAAGTCCGATTGTCTATCCACTGAGCCACGTTCATTACCTGTATAAGTCAGAGCAGCTGCATAATTTTGATTAAATTGAAATAACCAATTTCAAATGAAAATTTCCTTATTCAGAAGAAAAAAAGATCTTTTGATAAATTATCATTTTGGGGTGTTTGCTGTAAATCAAGCAAAAATGACTTTGATTCTTTTCTGGATTTTATATTTAATCATTGATGTCAATTGCAAAAAAAAACTTTGTGTGTGTTTGTATGTGTGTGTCTGTATGTCTGTGTGTGTGTGTGTGTGTATGTGTGTGTCAGTCAGTGTGTGTGTCTGTCAGTGTGTGTGTCTGTATGTGTGTCTGTGTGTCTCTGTGTGTGTGTCTATGTGTATGTGTGTCTGTATGTGTGTGTGTGTATGTATGAGTCTGTATTTCAGTTTGTGTGTGTCTGTGTCTCTCTGTACCTATCTCAGTCTATATATGTTTCGCTGTGTGTGTGTCTCTGTGTGTGTGTGTGTGTGTGTGTGTGTGTGTATATATATATATATATATATATATATATAAAAACAAAAAAAAAGTATTGTAGTTTTTTTCTTAAACTGTAATATCTATCTTTTACTGAAAAGTTCCTTTTGCAATAAACATGGTTTATTTAATTTCTAGATAACCAATCACAAAGTCAGGATTCAAATGCTTCAATATGTCCTGAATTCTGCTTAGGTAGGTAATTCATTTCATTTATCATTCACATTCATTTCTGTTTCTCTCACCCAAAAATGTGCCTTAAAGAAAGACACTAGTCTTCTTCCAGTAAACCACCCTTATTCCAAAAAAAAAAAAACTCACACATATTAAGAAAAATAAAAGTAGTTTCACTTTATTCAAAAAAAAAAGAAGGCAAAATTTTGTCTCAAGTTTAAAATATTGTAAAACACACAAAGATGTTGATTCAAAAATAAAGACACCATCTTTTCTCGGATAAAAACAACAGTAGTTATTTTGTTTTTTCAGAATTTTTCAGATAAGGCAAGATCATTTTTATATTTTTTATGTAGACTTTAGTTCTCATCTTTATATTTGTTAAATTTACATAATTTGTTAAATTTACATAAGAGTGTACTTAATTTTTTGTAAATGATTGACCTGCTCTCCCAAAAAAATCAATGTGCATATTTGGTTCTGATTTTGGAGAGGAAAGTTCTATCACCTGAAAAAGGTGAAAGGGTTAATTGTCTAAAATATCAAATATTTAACAAATATAAAGATGAGGATAATAGTCTTAATAATAGATGTACAAAATAGTGATCTTGCCTTAAAATTTTCATTTTGAAAATTGTCTGAATTTTGTCTTGATTTTTTCAAATAGAATAGTTTTTCTCTGTGGAAATGGGTTGGTATTTTTTAATCCACTTCTTGGTCTAATAGACATGTTCTTTTACTTAATTGGATTTTTTTACACACAAACTGGCCATGTTCCCAACTGGCTTTTCTGCTCAACCAGTGTGTACTTTATCAATTTAATATTGTAATTACTTGGTCAAGCACAAGCCAAAGTTAGGCACAAAGCTATTTAATTTGCTCTGTATACCTGGGCTTTTTGTATTCAGTGTTACCCTTTACCTAGATGAGTTGCTGTCCCAAGTTAACAAGCCCCATCTGACAGGTAGCTAAAGTTGAATGTAATGGTTTTGAAAAGAATTTGAACTCTCATAATATGATTCCATAGTTTGGGCTTTTACCAATGCTCCACCGTTGCTGCCCAAAATTTTATATATATATATATAAATCTGTAGAGTACCTCACTTAACTAATATATGTATATATATATATGTGGGTGTGTGTAAATATGCATGCGTAAATTTCTTCATATTTATTAATGTGTTTGTTCTGTCATTGTATGTATATGTTTATAAATGTGGGCAGATGTGTTTTATATATATTTATATATATATATGTGTGTTATTTGTAAATATTTGATTGATTGTCTACCTTTTTCTCCCTTTCATTCATCTTGTCTTCAATATGCAGCTTATATATTGACATTTTAAAAGATTGAAATGTTCTTTTCAAAAAATACAAACATCCGTTTTTTTTTTCCTTTCTTATATTTTTTTTCCATTTGAAAAAAAGCTCAATGTTTATTTGTTAAAAATTATGTCCTGACTTGAATTGATTTTCTTTAACTTCTTCAAATTTGTCTTTTGTTTTCTGTTTACATTGTTTGGAAATACCTATATCCAAAATACATATTTATATTGAAAATGTCAATTAAACAATATATTACTCACATACACACACACAAAGTGTGGGGCAGCGACGGTGGAACATTGGTAGAAGCTCAGGCTCTGAGATCATATTACGCAAGTTCAAATCCCCGTCAAAACCATCACATTCAACTTTAGTTGCCTCAGGCAGATGGGGCTCGTTAGCTCGGGAGAGCAGCTCATCTAGGTGAAGGGTAATACTGAAAATATATATATATGCATATTATTAATAATGTACACATTGTTTATAAACAGTTGTTTTGTAAGATCAAAATGTAAACAAATAAGTACGATGAGGTGACTGAATCCTTAAATACTTAAGAAAGAAATTAAATCAATAAAATATATATATATATATATATATATGTGTGTGTGTGTATGTGTGTTAATGTGTATTTTCACTATAACTATATATATATATATATATATATATATATATATGAAATTTAAAATAAAAACAAAATTAATATGAATAATATTACATTATTATTATATAAAAGCCGACACTAAGTATTTTGGTTAATTAAAACCATTGTCAAGGCTGATATTTTTGTTGATTGGATCAAAAAATATCCATTGTTGATTTTTCTCTTTTTTGTTCAACAACAATAAATACATATATATGGCCAGTTGTGAACTGCAGTATGTCGATAGTATTGACTTAGATCTTGAAAGGGTGAAAATTACCTATTAGCTTCTTTTTATGGCTATACTAGGGTTAAAATGCTTTTCAAAAAGTTGTTTGATAAAGAGGATATTTATATCTAACCAGTTGTGAATTAAATTTTAATAAAGGTTTAAGTATCTAAAGTGTATGTCATAGCAGGTAGAGTATCTAAAACATGTGATGTGGTAAGAGAATTCCAAGTTTAAAATTAAGTGACCAACAAGTGTTTTATTAATCTAACAATTTGTTAAGGAAAAAAGCTACTTGTTTAGAAAAAAAATGGTGTTTGCAGAACAAGCAAATGGAGAAAAAATTTTTTTCCTCTGGGACTTTGTACCGGTTGTAAAACAGCAATTTGATTGGCTAGGTTTAGGGTTAGGGTTTAGGGTTAGGTTTAGGGTTTAGGGTTAGTGTTTAGGTTTAGGGTTAGGTTTTAGCGTTATTTCGTTTTGTTTTTAAATTCGTTCTTTTCTTTTCTCGACTGGTGCAATTTTTCGAGGGGACGTTATTTGAGACTATCATCGACAAATCAGCAAAAGCGGGCCCACTAGTAAACATTTACCAAAAAAATGTTCTCTATAAAACTAATCGAGAATAAAGTATTAAAGCAAGCAACTACAATGCTAATGAGTATTTGTCTTGATATATCAAGTCAGAATGTGTCCAGCTGCTCCTTTTACAAAGTGTGAATAAATTAACTCTTAATTTAATGAAATTAAAAACTTTTATGTAAATTATTTGTTTCTTTTGCACATGGTGTCTGGGTGAATATAGATATCAAAATCTTTTTAGATTAGTAATTCTAAAAAAAACAAGCTGTAAAGTTTTCTGGCTAAATGATAAAAAAGCAAACTTTTATGAAGGACAAACAAATATTGTAAACCTAATTTAAATGGTTGATAGGGTTATTATGATAATCATTTATTAAAGAATATTCTTGTCAAAATACTAGTTATTAGAGCTGTGAGAGTAATATTTTTAAATAAAAGCATATAGTTATATAAAAAAGGATTCAGATCAATAATCTTTGCATATGTACAGTACTGCCTTTCTATATAATAGGCATCCTTAACTAAAAGCATTAGAAATGAATTTAGTAGAGAAAAGATTTAGACGGGAATTTAGTATAAAAAAAGAATCAGAAATAAATTTAGTAAAAGGAAGAATGAAATGGTTTCTGATTTAATAGGCATCATTAATTACCTTAGTGGCATGTTCCCTGCACATGGGCAAAGCCGGGCAATAGTTCTAGCTTCTATAAAAACTAGAAACTAGAAAAAATAGTCTTATAATAATTTTTTTATTTTTACCTGACCCGAAAATGGAGGATGGCAATAAAAATATGTTTTTCTTTCTTTTTTGGAGTCAGGCTTTAAAAAGCTCTTTAAAAAGTTTATTAACTTCTGATTTGACTAGAAGCCAGTATTTTGTCAATAATCTCTAAATCAATTATAGCTTTATTATTGAATCTCACACTGTTTGATATGTGCTGTTGAATGCATTGCTCAAGTGATTGTTGTTTTTCAGCAGGAAGACCTCTTCTTATCCGTTTGGGCTTGGGTCAGTCTTGCTGTTGTTATAGAGTTTTAGGAAGACTTCTCCTCACCCGTTTGGGCTTGGGTCAGTCTTCCTGTTGTTATAGAGTTTTAGGAAGACTTCTCCTCACCCGTTTGGGCTTAGATCAGTCTTCCTGTTGTTATAGAGTTTTCGGAAGACCTCTATTAACCCATTTTGGCTTAGATCAGTCTTCCTGTTGTTTATCAAGTTTTGCAATCTCAAATGTTGTTGTTGAGCAGGAAGACCTCTTCTCACCTGTTCAGACTTAGATCAGTCTTCTTTTTGTTATAGAGTTTTTTGCAATCTCAAGTATATAATAGGCTTCCTTAACTACTTCAGAGAAAAGCTTTAGAAAAATTGACTTTGTGTCTACACTTAACTAATATACACACTCTATCACTGATATTGTGCACTCTAACTATGAATTTAAGCAATCTTATCACTTAGATTAATATATATATGTATGTATATTCAAAAAAAATTTTTTAAGGCCGTGAACTTTGTTTTCTTAATATATTTTATTTCATTTTATGTTTGATATCCGTCCGTACACGTGTTTCAAACCTTTGGTGGCTATCTTCATACGGAATCTGTCTATCTTAAAATCGTATGTATATATAAACGAAGGCTCCAGTATGTTGAGGGGGGCAACTTGCATTTTTAGGGTAAAGAGTTGCAAGGCGCATTCTGCGTCGGGGCCGTTAAGTGGCTAAGCATGGTACTGGACTTGTTTTTATTTTTAAGTGTGAATTGCAAAGTGAATCCGCAAAATGCTGCTGATTGAATGACATAATGAAGGAGATTGATTTCTACATTGATTCTACCATAAGAATCACTTGCTTAATAAAGATCTTGTCTGACAAGTGGGAACAAGAAGGATTTTCTTGATTTGTCGGCTTTTTAGAATTCAAAGCACATTTCCAAAGAGTTGTTAATTCTTGGGAACAATAAACTTTTGCAAGAAACTAATTCAATGTTTCAAACACAATGGATGATCGATCATTCACTTCTGTTTGCTACTTGGGCAAAACGATTTTGCTTTCTCTCTTCTAATAAAACAGATTGCAAGACATAACTTATTATTAGCTGTGTTGCCTGGTTTTCTTTTTGCTTTCACGTTTGCTTTTTGATCTTCAACGGCTCTTGTTATGCTTTCAATTTACATCAGATCAGGGCCTTGCTTAAGGCCAGGGCCTTGCTTAGGGCCTCCGCAGACCCCGCAATTGTGCGGGGGGGCACAAACTTAATAGGGGGCGCAAGGATCGTTGGTTTCACATAATACATGTAGTAATTAAAAAAATTACCAAATTAATTATTAGAATTAAGTAGAAAATCATTATTACACTTGAAATATATACCTATCAATCCATCTGTCTCTCTCTGTATATATATATATATATTTGTATATGTATGTATATACGGTCTTTGATTGAAGGCTCCAGTATGTTGGGGAGGGGCAACTTACCTTTTATGGGGAAAGGGGGCCGCAAGACGCATTCTACGACGGGGCCGCAAGGTAGCTAAGCAAGACACTGCTTAGGGTTCCCACAGACCCTGCAAATTGCAGGCGGGCAGCACACGCCCTAGGAGCCGCAAGGCTCTTTAGCTTCACAGATCTTTTGCAAAAAAATTACCAAAATAATTGTTAGGATTAATCAGAAAATCCTTATCACTACTGATATCCATCAATCCATCTAACTTTCTGCTTATCTCTCTCTATATATATATATATTTGCATATGTATGAATATATAGTCAAAGGCTTTAGTATGTTGAGGGTAGGGGAAACTTGCCCTTTTAGGGTAAAGGAGTTGCTAAGTGGCTAAGCACAGCAGTGCCTTTGTTCATCAAAATCAAAGTAAATGAAAATAGATATACAGGCTCAACCTAAGTGTAGATATACAGTTGTTTAATTTTTTTATATGCTTCTTTATATAAATCCTTTTTTTATATAGGCTTTGTTAATGTTTTTTGCTTTACTAGCTGTGAATAGACACTGAGACAATAGCCTTTGGTGACTATCAGTTTCTCACCTGCACAGGCGAAAAACTGACCGTCACTGAAGGCCATTGACTCTGTGTCTATGCTTCACTAATATACATGCTCTACCACTGATATTGAGCACTTTAACTATAAATATAAGCAATCTCACTTTACAGATTAATATATATCTGGTTTTGCTAATCTAGTGTAGATTTTGTTAGTTTGTATTATTCTTAAAAGAGATGAATTGGTTTTACTTCTAATCCTCAGTATTAGAACTTCTAAAGCCTGAGGTGATGAATGACTTGCTTTAGTAGGTCTATAACTCACTGTGTGGTTATTTGTAATTTAGTAAGATTAATTTGATATGTACCAAGTATTGTATTGCTATGTTCCAAGCATACAATTCATCCTGTTTATTGGAGTTAAAAAAAAACAGGCCTATTTGAAGATTTTTGCTGGTACACCAATTCATAACCAGTGGCATTGCTAAGAGGGAGTTGGTTGTCTGCCCCAGGGGACAGAAAAAGAGGGGGGTGACACAATGTCAGAAATACTAATTTGATTATACATTTTTTTTATTAAAGTCTCTGTTATGTTAAGAGGGTGCAAGTTACCATTTTTTGGATAAAGGGGTTGCAAGGTGTATTCTCTGTTGGGACCACTATGTGGCTAAGCACAGCACTGAATGTATACAATACTAAGAGTTAATATTTTCAACATCGGTTTGACCACAATCCAAAAAAATAAGTTTTCAGATAAACACAAGTGAATAAAAGATGATGAGAGCAAGTTCATTTGGCCTAGTGGGTAGCCAGTCAGACTTCAGAATATTGGTACGTGAGTTTAAATCCCATTCATTCCATTTGTCTTCATAATTGGACTGATGATGATGATGATGGCATCCGTCCGTCTCTAGGGACGATGGAAATGCGCCCCATGTTGGTTCAGGTTAGTGGCCTCTCCAGGGCGCAAGGCCAGGGCAATGTTTTTTTTTGGGGGGTCTCTGATTCTGCCTATTTTCCTCTAATACCCTTGGAAAAGGTAAAAATCCCCAAATGTAGACAAAAAAAAAGTTTTTCAAAAAATGTTTGTTTTCAGCATTAATTGATTTAAAAGGGTTAATATTCTGTAAAATTTAATAAAACCAAGTATATATATGACAGTCCGAGAGCCGCATGCAGTCCACTAACATGTTATGTATGGGCCACAACATTTTATTAGTTTGAGCAAAATGACTCGTTTTGTATTAGCCAATCTACACGCGCGGCATAGCATGCTAGTATCATAGTTCATCGTTTGAACTTGATGTAGCAGTAAGATACGCTGTGGATGAGAATGGGCCAATACAGGATGTGTTTTTTTACACTGTCTTATCCACACGTTGCCAAAAAAAAAAAAAGAAAAATAACAGAATGTTAATAAAAATAGTTAAGAACTGTGCTAGTATGCATTTGTCCCATTGAATGATAAAATTAGCCTACTTATCAGAATAAAACCATGGTAACTCAATTGTTTGAATTTTCAATTAAATTTAATACTTTTATTACATTTTTCAAACTTCATGTTTATTAACAGATGTTATTAATGTGGCCCTCCACAGCCTTTAACCCCGACTATGCGACCCTCTAGTCAAAATAAATTGCCCACCACTGATATATGCTATACAAAGCATACAAACAGAAATTATTACAGACAGATATTGACATTACATGACCCTCGGGTTTTTATGGAGTGAAAATATGATTGGTTGAACTAATAAAAAAAATGTATGTCTTTGAAGGTTTTAGTGATCTGTTCAATATGGTGCCTAAAAACATTAGGAAAATTGAAAATGATTAGATGACAAAATGGCTTCTGCTTTGGACACAGAATCTGATTACGCATTTGTTTCTGGGAATTTCTCTTGGGAATTGTCGTATTGATAAGAATGTTTTTTTTTTGTTTTAATATTTTTGATTCTATTGGTTTTGATCATCCATTTATTTGTGAATCACTTTGATATTATTCATGTGGCCCTCATTTAGTCTTTCTGCTTGCTTTCCTTTAAGGTCTTCATCTTGCAATAGTGAATGATATGCTATGTTGATTGTTGTAAAATTATGAGTTGATATAAATTTTGAGAGCCTCACTTGCGATAGGGGATAGATGGACAAACTTAGGAATCGTAATATGAGAGCTCAGAGCATTGGTAAAAACTAAAACTCTAGAATCATATTACGTGAGTTCAAATCCATTACATTCACCTTTAGCTGCTTATGGCAGATGGGGTTCATTAACCCAGGAGAGTAGCTCATCTAGGTGAAGGGCAACATTGAATGCAAAAAGCTCAAGTATACAGAGGATGTAAAAATGGTCTTATGCCTAACTTGGGGTTGATGCTCAACCAAGCAAATAAATGCTATCAACATATTTGAACTGATACATTAATAGAAACTTTGTGTCCAAAATTTGATATCCTCTTATTTTGGGGTTGCAATTTGACAGGTGAGTTTATTGGCATTGGATAATTTTATATTCTTGGTGAAATTAGAATTTTAGGCTCCTCTAGTCAAGACTTTAAACCATTTGAAATAACATAGGATGGTCAAGTCATGTTGGAGACACAGGTTCCAGTCAGATTATTCTAACTTTTACACCTAGATTACCCTTCTGAGAATGGTTCCTCCTAGTGCCGTGCTTGGCATTATCATGGTCTCTCTGCAGAATGTGCTGAATTTGCTCAACACCAAATGTAACCCCACTTCCATAAACATACTAAAGTCTTCTATTAAATATTAAACAGTATGTGCAAAAAAGTTATCAGGCACTATGAGTATATAGAAATTGAAATAAACTAATAAACAGTAATAAACATTTTTTTAACAAAAACTTTAGACAAATCTACAATTTTTACCAATAAACAGATTTTATTTATTTACAATATCTCAGTTTATCTTTAAAAAATACTGGAAATGTCATTGGCATTTAGACATTATTTTCTACTGCACAGCAACTTTTCAAACACTCAGTATTTATTGCAATGGATCTGTGAAGCCAAAAGGTCTTGCAGTCCCTAGGGAACTTGTGCCCCAACCCATTCTCTTCTTTCATATGTAGTTCTTCACATATATGTAAATATGATAGAAAAATGGGAATTAAATCCCGTCGATATTATATTTACTTGGTGAGCACCAACCCAAGTTTGGTACAAGGCCATTTTTACATGCTCTTACCTGGCTTTTAACATTCGGTGTTACCTTTCACCTAGATGAGCTGCTATCCCGAGTTTACAAGCCCCATCTGCCCGAGGCTGCTAAGTGAAAGTAATGGTTTTGAATGGGATTTGAACTCGCATGATACGATTCCAGAGCCCGAGTTTTTACCAATATTCCACCGTCGCTGCCTGTCATGAAATCCCGTCGATATGTGATAGAAAATTATTAGAAAAAAACAAAAGACAAGAATATATATTAGTGCTAATACGTTTTGGATATTTTTCCTTCTTCAGGGCACATTTATTATTACAATTTTTTTTTTCAAGGTATTAAAAATACCTTGTTCCTAACAAGACCTATTGTACGAAAGAAAAAAATAATAATAATAGATGTGCCCTGAAAAAGGAAAAAATATCCCAAACGCATCAACACTAATATATATATTCTTGTTTTTGTTTTTTCTAATAATTTTCTATCACATATTTATTGTTATTATTATTATTATTATTATTATTATTATTATTATAAAATGAATTTGAGGTAATTGTACATTAGCCAACTCACCTGAAAGACTTCTAAAAATAAAAAACATTTCAAATGATTTGCTTTTAAATTAGAAACAAATAAAAGCAATTCCTTTTATTTCTATTTTTCCTTTTTAACTTTGTTCTTTCTTTCAGCCACAAGTTATTATTTATTGAAATAAAAAAACAAAACAAAAAATAGCTTTGTATGATTAATATTTCCTGTCTTTAAGTGATTTATTTTATATGAATACAACAAAGTTTGTCATAACATAACAAAAAGTATTAATTCTATTAATTCATATATATATATTTGTTAATTGTAGACACGGAGTCAACAGGAGTCGGCAACTGCCAGTTTCTCGTTTATGAACAACGAACGCATAAACGAGAAACCGACAGTTGCCGACTCCTGTTGACTTCGTGTCTACAATTAACTGATATACACTCTCCATCACTGTTATTGAGCGCTCTGACTATAATTTTAAGCAACCTTATCACTTTGAATAATAATAATAATAATAAAAATAATGATAATAATATATATATATATATATATATGACCTATATAGGCCGAGAGGTCAGGCATTTATGTATTTTAATTCTGTGACCGACACTTACGGTGGAAGAAAAATACTAATACCAATACTCCTCTGTTTTTCCAGGTTGGGGGTTGAGCATTGGGCTAGTGACTCTTTCTCACGAGCTCTTTGCTCAACCGCTAAGCTGGAGGACAAATCAATCTTTACGGCCATTTAATCTAAAGAAAAATGATTTTAAACAAGACAAAATTAAGTGAATCCATCGTTATCAGGAAAAGGCAAGCGATCCCAGACCTTCCCAAGTGATTCTATAATCAATTTTGTTTTAAAACAAACATAAAGAACACTAAAAGGTTTATTTAAGAGACGGCTATAAAAACTTTATAAAAAATAAAGTGAACAAGAAATCGGACTTTAGAATCGACTTTAGGATATACGAACTTAAATCCCAGTCGTTTCGTAACGTTCATATTTCGGATATCCTTGGGAAAGGAATGAATTCCTGAATTCCTTCCAATTATGGATTAAATAGTGCATTTGATGTCATTTAAATAAACAGATAAACAAACAAACAAACAAAAATAAACAAAATCTATAAGTTAAAAAAGTTTATAAAAAATTGTTCTGAGTATTAGATGACCAGAAAAGTTTGATATGCTGCAAAACAAATTAAATCGACTTATCTTGCAGAATTAATGAATTCTTTAAGTGTTGGTAGGCTTCCAAAGATTTATAGCGGTACCAAACAAAATACGTAAATGCCTGTCGCATTTTTAAATGGTTTAGTTTTATTACACGTCATTAACCCCACCAGAGTGACTTATCGTATATTAGATAATCAATTTAATCTCTTATACCAAATTACCGATTATTAGGCATTTGGTACAGCGTGTCAGGAAGTACCAAAAAGATTAAATCTTGCTTTTGGTGTGAGATTGTTTTTGCAAATGAAGTCTCCTTGGCTGGGTTTTTGTGATAGCATTGGATATTTTGCCGATCGTCTCCAAGAAAAGAGCGTTTATGATATATATTATATAATATATATTTGGGCTCATTCTAAACACTGGTTTGCAATCTACTAACACTTTGCTAACCTGTTTACATTTTTCTCTTTTTTTTCAGGATCATCAAGTATAAGGACGATTTAGTTGGAAACTCAGATCTGGTTGGAATAATGGTAATGAATTTTTTTTAAATTTATGTTCAGGATTTTATGTTATCTGGAGAAATTGTAAACATAAAAGTTTGGTTTTTTTATCCGTAAATTCAGGTTGAAGTTGAATTAGTCTGGAAAGAAACGAATCCCAAAATTCTGGCAGAGGCCGAAGTTCAGATCGCAAAGCGTGAAATTGGAGTGGATTTAATCATACATTCCAATTGCTGCATTTTTCATTTACTAATAATTTCTATGTCAAAAATAAAATAAATAAATAAATTTATACATCATTCGAATCGTGAGTTTACTACTACTTTGAAAATGTAATCTTTATTAAGAAACATTCAAAACCTGAAAAGTTAATTGAAGTCAAATTTTGTACAAGTGTCGAAAAATCGAAGTTACGGAATAGTGGTCTCACAAAGTAAACTTGCGACTACAAAACATTTTGTAGTCTCGCAGTTTCTTGCTCGACTAATAATTTGATCCTTGATTGTAGTTCCATGAAAATAAATATTTTTGGAGCTTTTTGGAATTTTAAACGTTAACGGATTATCAGTGGGCCAGGGGGTGCAAATCTAAACGACCTCCCCGGGCGGCAAAAACTGTTGCTACGCCACTGGTTCCAAGATCTTCGGGGTCTATCTGTGAAGCAAACATTGAGGATTTTTTTGTAAAAATAATGAAAATACATTTTTCTCAATAATTTGGAAGATGATTAATATATTAAAAAAAAATAGATTTAATCATTTTAAGAGATAGAAAAATCAAATGCAAACGAAGATTTTTATTTGTGATTTTTTTTTTCAAAAATACAATATCTGGTTAGTATCTTGTTTTAAAACTTTAAATTTTTTCTCCGTTTTCATATTGATAAATATAGAGCGTAACCCGGTTATAAGAGACTTGTCGGGACCAGAGAAGTCTATTTTATATTATATTTACTTGGTGAGCACCAACCTAAGTTTGGCACAAGGCTATTTTTACGTGCTCCTACGTGGGCTTTTTACATTTGGTGTTACCCTTCACCTAGATGAGCTGATCTACCGAGTTAACGAACCCCATCTGCCCGAGGCTACTAAAGTGAAAGTAATGGTTTTGAATGGAATTTGAACTCGCGTACCACGATTTCAGAGACCGAGCTTTTACCAATGCTCCAACTTCCCAGAAATTTATTTTATATGGGTTTATCTTATATCTGAGTTTGTTTCGCTAAGTGAACAATAACATGCTCTAATTTGGGACAAGTGAAAATCTCTTATATTCGGGTTCGTCTTTTACCCAAGTTTCTTATATCCTAACTACACTGTATATAATCAAGTAGTTATCGAAATTTTAGAGAAAAAAAAAAATAACATAAAATGAATAAAAGGAAATACTTTTAGTCCGGAAAAAGATAACGTCACCCTTGAACCCAAAGAGAATTTAACTTTAGTGGGTTCAGATTGTAACTTGGGGTCCTCTAAACACGGTTCCGCATGTTAACAAAAATATTACTCAGAATTTTGTTAAACCTTTGATCCCCGTACTTATCAAAATTACCAAGTAGTCACTCAGAGTCGTTATATTAGGGGAACGTATTAAAGCGAAAATATTGGTGTGTCTCCTTTTGCCTTATGTTGTCAGGACTGATATATCGGCCCTTTAGGTTCCAAAGTGTTAATATCCAGTACTGTGTTTAGGGGATTCTAAGCTACACTCTGAACCCACTAAAGTTAAATCCTCTTTGGGTGCAAGGGAAACGCCATTTTTTCGCGGACTAATTTAGGAGTGATAAAGAAAAGAATGTTTTTTTAATCGAAAACTAATAAAACTCTTATTAAAGATCATTTTTGAATTAATTCGTTTAAAAGATCTGAATTGGATGATTCCCTGTTTTGGCCAATATTTTTTTTAACCAGAAATATTATTAGGCCAATCACAAAAACTTTTTGCATTGTTCCACAATAAACCTGCTGGGCATGAAAACAGTACTTTTCCAGACGAAGCGCACTGATAAAATTTGCTTTTGTCACTTTCATGTGGAATATAACTGACCCCAGGACTGCATTGGGCACCAACCGGTGCACTAGTTGTAGTGGTGGTGGTGGTGCTGGTAGGAAGAGGCGGGGATAAAGCACCGTTTGAGATCAAGCTTACAGGATCATGTACGCAGACTTTGTTAGTGTTTGACCAAACGGTTCCCACTTGACATGGCATTATATAAGCCTGTCCTTGTGCATCACACTGAATAAACGATTTCATATCATTCGGGTTTTCGTAATAAAAGACCGAATTTCCTTGACATGGGTTAACCGGGGGAGTAAGGGCGCTGGAGTCATGAACGCAGGTGTAAGCGATTTGCGACCAGGCTGTGTTGTTGGGGCAATTTACGAGGAAAGCGTTGCCAAATTCATCGCATTGAATGAAAGTGTACTTGTCGGTCGGGTTAGCGAAGTAGAATTGCCTTTTCTTGATGGCGTCAACTGTGCAGGGGTTCGGACCGGTCGTATACGGAACGCTGTTCGGTGGGAGACCAGTGACCGAAGGGCCGCATGTAGCCAGGGACTCGACATACTGCTTCCCCGCAGGGCATGTGACGATTTCCATCGCTCCTGTAAGCTTGCACTGAATGTATTTATACAAAGATTTCGGGTGTTTGAATCGCAAAATGTTTTTCTGGAGATTTTCGTTCGTGCATGGGTTCAGAATGTTGTCAGCGTCTGAAATCGAAAGAAAAAATAATTAAACGTTAAGATCCAAACACGATTTAAACCCTAACTTCTCGAAATTATCAAGTAGTCACTCAGAGCCGTTATATTAGAGCAACATTGTAGGGTCAAAGTTCTGATGTGTCTTCTTTTGTCTTATGTTCTCAGGGTCAATATATCGGCCCGTTATGATCGAAAGAGTTAAAAAGAAAAAATCTTTAAAAGATGAAGACTACAAGAGCCGTCACTCCACTGATCCTCACATCACCCTATGCTGAATTGTCCAAACACTTCTGAAATACTTAGGGAAACCCTATAAAACTTCATTAATAAACTGAGCGTCCCCCCATCATACTCTTAAAAGTTTATGGAGGTATGGGGTAACTCAGGAGAGCTATTGGTTACATGTCAAATTGAGAAAAACCTAGACGAACTTTTTAAAACCTTATAAAACTAGATTTTTCTTCAGACGAAAGCCGCGTAATTCCAGAATACTACTATTACTACTACGTTGCAGTCCGTCAGTCCTGACGATGACTATTCGGGCTCTTGATGCTTTATCCCCTGGTTTTGGCCTAGTCCTTTTTTTGGTGTGAAATTTCCGGTCGCAAGCACTGCATATGTGGGTGGAGGGATTGTGTCCATGGTAGTGTCTCAACTTTAAGTCTTTTCCAATCTAATTTCATAATAATATATTATATTTACTTGGTGAGCTTGGAACAAGGCCATTTTGCGTGCTCTTACTCGGGATTTTTACTTACGGTGTTATCCTTCACCTAGATGAGGGGCTCTCCCGAGTTAACGAGCACCATCTACCCGAGGCACCTAAAGGTAAAAGTAATAGTTTTTTACTGGGATTTAAACAAGCTTAATACGATTTCAGAGCCCGAGCTTTTACCAATGTTCCACCGTTGCTGCCCTTAATAATATACGATAATAAATAAATCATATTTTCAGACTATATTCGCCTGACTGAAAAAAATTGATGTCACTCTTATTTTGTCACCCGTCTCTATTGCCTCCCCCAATGCAACTGAGGACAACAGTCCTAAAAACGGATATGCAGGTTATCGAGCCTCGTCACAAAACTTTTTAAAAAATAGACCATTACAATTCAGTATAGACCCAACAATGGAACACCAGCCAAGAAATAATAAAACAGACTAATAAGTTCCAAATAGAACCAGGGCCGTGCTTAGGGTCCCTGTAGAACCAGCAATTGCGGGAGAGGGAGGGCTACAAGCTCCCTAGGGACCGCAAGGCTATTTGGCTTCACAGATTTTTAGTAATTAAAAAATTACCAAATTAATTATTTGAATTAATTAAAAAAATCATTATCACACTTGAAATACATGTATCAATTCATCTCTCTTTCTGTCTGTCTATATGTCTGTTTTTCTCTCTCATATATATATGAAATAAAATAAATAAATTTTAAATAAAAAAAATTAAATAAAATTAAAGTAAAATAAAATAATTAAATTTAAAATAAATAGAAAAAGTAAATAACTTACTACAAAAAAAAAATAAATTAACATTAAATTAAATAATTGTTTTAATTAAAATTAAATTAAATTAAAAAACAATTAAATAATTTTAAAAATAAATAGAAAAAGTAAATAACTTACTACAAACAGGGCCAAATACTTTACTGATTTCCTCTACTGTGCAATTTCTCTCGATTCCATTTTGTCGACAAAGGACTTCAGTTTCTGGAAAATAAACCAAAATTAATGCCCAAATGTTTTGATTATAAAGGGGTAACAGGAAAAAAATAATAAACAATAATTCCCTTTGATAAAGAAAGAAATTGACGAATTTTCAACAGACACAGGAGTACTGGATGGCCGTTTCGACTTTGATAAGTCTCATCAGCAGCACATACCTTGATCCCACTCGGGATCGAACCAACGACCAGCAGCTAGGTCACGGTCCGTCATATTGGAAATTCAACGATACCTTTTTCTATGAAGGTATAGCGAGGCTGAATTACGTAGTTGTGATTTGGTGAATCAACTGATTCTACTTTCAGAGGATACACCCAGGCTCCCTCAGCCACGACTTCCAATAAGGATATCTACCAACTGGTACAACTTAGTAACCAAATGGACATTTTTATAGATATAATAAACAAACTTAACTAAGTCGAAACGGCCGTCCAGTACTCCTGTGTCTGTTGAAAATTCGTCGATTTCTTTCATTATCAAGGTGAATTATTATTTAATTTATCAAGTGCTCCTTTATATATATATATATATATTTTCATTTGTATATATATGAGTATATATATATACTTTTGAAGAAAATAAATCTTTTTTATAATAATTGTTAAAAAGAAGAA
>JAUZSX010158477.1:0-16944 GCA_034780655.1 Idiosepius hallami
CCTTCTTTGAAGGTGACTTTTGGGGTAGAGTGCTAAAGGCATAATGACTCATGAAAAGTTGATTAATATGCAAAAAAACCTGAAGCGACTTTTGGCCCACCCTATATTTTTATATCCAAGAAATTTCAAGAACAAATAAAAAATGACCCCCTTTAGGGCTACTCTTTATGTTTCAGCTAGTATAATGAAAAGGTAGTTTAAAAATACTTCTTGATTTTAATCCTTTTGATCCTAAGGGGCCAATATATCGGCCTTGAAGAAAAAAGCCAAATGAAAATAAACCAATAGATTGGATTTATTATGTTCCTCTAATATAAAGACTCTAGAGTAACTACTTGGTATTTTGATAAATCTGCATTCAAAGGATTAAGTACTTTTGTCCGTCCAGTTACCAAAGTCTTTGGGTAACTTTTCTCTCCCTAGTTAAAAAAAACAAAAAAACACTATTTGCAGTGTAAAAAAATATAGAAAAAAATTTTTTTTTTTTAACCCTTTGAATTATGAAAAGCTGATATTATATTTACTTGGTGAGCAGCACCAACCAAGTTTGGCACAAGGCCATTTTTGAGGTGAATCAACCCTGACGACCTATAAAACAAGACAAAATGGCCAATACTTCAGCTCTCCATGATTGGCTAATTGGTAGTGTTGCTAATTACTTATTGTCTTTTTCACTAGTTATTGCGTTTTTTACTTCAGGGTCCTAAGGATTAAAAATGAAAAAAAAAAAAAATGTAAATATAATTCTTTCATTAACACCTCCAGTCAGATATAAAACTTGATACGGGATAAAAATTAATGTTAGAAAATGAAATTAAATAGAAGTATGAAACTAAATGGGGGGGGAAATATGTGAATAGTGATAAAAATTCCCAAACAGTTTCATTTATGATTAAATAGAAATTTAAACTCAATTTCAATGAGGATAAACAAAATTATCTAAAAAAAAAAAATAAAATAAAATAAAATATAGATCTTTATATATATACATATATATATATGTACGGAATCAGCAAATAAGTAGAGTTAAACTTATGAGAATTTCAGTTTAAATGATTCTATTAGTAAATCCTTCTGGCTAAAGTAATCAATCTCAAAATTCAAGATCTTTGATAATAGATTTTTTTTTTTTCAAATAGCAAATGAAAGCCAGTCGAGAATTTTAGCATTTGCTTATTTTCTTCTGAATATTTGAAGAAATATTTCACCAAGAAAGATATAAATAGAATTTGCTTAAATGGGTCCTATTTTTATAGAACAACAATGAATATCTACACACACATACAAAAACAAAAAATTTTTAAAATATCTTCTGATGTTAATAAAAAAAAAAAAAGAAATTTTAAATAAGGTTCTCAAACTTTATGACTATAAAAAGAATCATAAATTTCATCTTCTTTAACCATTGCAAGGGCAACATGAGGGGTTAAAGTAACAGTCTGATATGTTGTTTTATAATGGTTTGTATAATCGGGTCCCTTGCGGAGTGCAACAGTCAAGTACCCAGATTCGGGTACATCATTCGATAAGGCAGCTTTGATTTTCTCCTTGCTGGTCTCATATTGAGAACAAAGCCTATTCTTTTGTTCAGCAAATGTCCTTTCAATGTTTCCGAGTTGTTCTTGTAAACTCGAATTCAATTTGTTCTGCTGGAAATTATGTTCGTACTGCAGCTGATGAAATGGTACAAGTCCGTAATAACCTTGGTTGTAATAGTAGAATTTCTCCTCATCAATCTGCTTTGCACGAAGTTGAAACTGTAGCCTGCTGTAAAGCTGGTTTACTTGTTTTATTTCTTGCCTCATTTTAGTATTAAGTCCTGTCATAGCCATTTTCTGACTCTCTGACAGCATTTCAATCATTTGGTCACTGAATAGTTTCAAGTCTGGATGAACATCTTTAACAGGACCTGCAATTAGCTGGACATCCTGACTAAGACGACGTTTTTTAGTAGCATGCTCTAAGGAATGGTCAGTAAACTCCTCACTATCATCATCATCATCTTCGTTACGCCGCCTCTTTCGAGACGGTGCAACGATAGCTAACGTATAATTTTGTTGGCCCTCAAGACATCCCTTGAAACCGCTCAGTTCTCGAGCTGACAAGTGTTGGCGAGCATATGCAGAAGTTGTTAAATTAATATCCTGATTAGAAAGGGAGTCCACATCCCAACGACGACAAACCTGTTGTACTCTCTCGTTGATCTCCCTCATAGAACTTTCACCTTTCAACAAATCAGAAAGTTGCTTCTCTTTGTCAAAATTTCGTTTAGCTTTGATAAACTTTCGCTTGCTTGTAGAATCTTCAGCTGTACTTGAAGTGCTTTTTTCTATACTTGTAGCGTTTGATGTGGACTGCAGAGCTTTCTCACTGGCTGAGCCAGTCTCTACTTTGCACACTGTTGAGCTAATACGAGTACTTATTCGCGGCTGAGGGACTGGCAAACACATATTAGGCATTTCTGATAAATGCCTAAGAGCTTTGGCACACTTCTTGGCCATTTTACTCTTGTTTTTTTTCTCAACACCTTTTTCTACTTTAACAGGTTGATTATATTTTATAGGGCTACAAGAGACAGTGATTTTAAAGTTTTCGTATTTCTTTAACACATTATGCTTTGACAAAGTTATTTTTGATGGCATTTTATCTTTTATGAAGGCATTATTATTTTCATTAAAGATTTTATGTGTAGTGTTTGAATTGATAGGATGGTCTAGATTACAATAATTTTTAGATAACGAAGAATTTGATTTCAGTCTCTCATCAAATTCTCTCTGTGTTGTTGCCGATTGCTTATTTTTAGTCAAATGGGATTCCGTAGGATACTGCTGGTCTTCTAGACAGGCTGGAAATTGCCGATTCCCATTCAACTGGTCTCTCATTTGGATAACTGGGTTTTGGTTACTGTCATCTTCTACATATTCTTTCTTTATTTTGATATCAGTAGTCCAGTCATTAGAAAGTTCATTGCTAGCAGATGAAGGCTCCATTTTGATAATTGTGTTTTGGTTACTGTCATTTTCTTTCTCTGTGTTGACATCATTAGCCCAGTCATCATTAGAAAGTTCATTGCTAGCAGATGAAGGCTCCAGGGATAATGGGGAGCATCTATCATTTGAATTACTTTGTTTGTAATCAACATTTTTATTTTCTGAGATATTTTGAGTTTTATTCTCTGGAGTTGAATTGAGAATGTTATTGCTTGTCAACTCTTCATGTCTATCAGATAGCCATGGAAAGTAAAGAGAAATTATCTTACAGCTTAATTTAAGCACATCTCCAAGATTCTTTTTATTACTAGTAAGTATTTCGTCATTTACTTTCAGTCTATCATCAATTGCCTGGTTTTCTACACCATGACTAATTTCGACTTCACTTTCATTGTTGATTTTATTAGACATTTGATGGCGAAACAAATCCACATTCAGGGAATCAATCATTGCCTGTGAAGGTTTCAGATGAACTGGTTCCTGAGGTTTTTCAAATCCAGAATTCAACATGTTATGATTATAGTCTCTCAATGTTTTTGAAGGTTCCAAATGAAGGGATTTAGCATTATCAGTAAAATGTGGCTTTGCCTCATGGACACCTTCTGAACCAACCAACATTTTACTGGCATTTTCCTTATTTAATATTCCTTCTCTGAAAGAATTACAATCAAAAAACTTATCACTTCTACTAATGTTAAAATCTAAAGAAGACTTGCTATCAGTTTCATAAGCGTTAAAACTTACAGCACTTTCTTGGTTCGAGAAAGAATTTTCAAAGTCACTCACTGAAGACTTACTTGTAGTAGAAAAATTGGCACTATTAGTTTTCTCTTTACTTAATGAACCCTGCCTATCGTCTTTGTCTGTAGATGATTCATCATAACTTCTGCTAATGCCACCTTCCATTATACCCTTATCTAAAGAATTATTTGCAAATTTGCAATCTAAAGACTTCAAATTACTAGCTAACCTATTACAGCTCACAAATCCTTGCTCATCTACTGAACTGTTTCTCAAGTGATTATCTGTAGATTTAACATTTCCCAAATGGTAACTATGGGCAAGATTTCTCTCATTTAGAAAACTCTCATTGTTACTATCTAAAGATTTACAAGGAATGGGACAAATATTGCAGTTTGCAATATTTTCTGTATTGGCAGAATCTTCACCCACAAAATTGTTTACTGAAACAAACTGGGTTGCTGAAGTACTATTGCTGCAGACCGTGTTCTGAAAGGAAATTGAGTGCGTATCCAAGTTCATATTATTTGGATATGAATTTCTATCAAATGTCTGTTTGGTGGATTCACGGTTGAAGACCTGGTTCTCCAGACCATTTCTAAATGGCTTGCTTAAGTTTTCAGGACTAAACTGGGTATTTATTTTAGCATGAGGTATCTCCCTGGAATCATTTGAATAGGTAGATCCTGGATATTCACAATTCGAATTAGTGTTTGAGTACAATGGTGAAGGATTTACAATCACCGTAGGCGTGCTCTCTGAGCAGTTTGGGATGCTTGGGGGCCTGGAGTTCTCCTCTTGAAGCAATAGCAGCTCTTGTTCCAGAGGTATTTCTTCATCATTTGTTGATACATTGTCCAGAAGAATATCATCTGAATCGATATCGTCACACTCAGAAACGGTGAAAATTTGGCCGGAATTTGATTTCATGTGATGAAACCTGGCTTCTTCCTTTGGATTCCAATCTCTGTTAGAAGGGTCAAGAAAGTCAGTCATGTTTATATTACTTATTTGATGACTGGTAGGGGATTTTTCATTCCATTCTGATAGTACCAACCACTTTGACATTTCACTTGCAGACTGGACATCATATCCATTACACAAGGAGGAGTTGTACTTATTATCCATTGTTTGTCTTTTGTTTAATTCAAGGAGTAACTTAAGAAAGAAACTCTTCAAAACTTTTTCATAATAATTATCATATAAAAAAAACCCAACAATATTTTATTCAGCGAATAGTGACAAAAGGGGTTGAAATTATCAAATTCTTTGCTAGGGATGTTCTAAGAATATCAGAATATACGCCTTATTCAACTTTTAGGCATCAGTAAAGTGATGAATTTTTTTTTCCATGTTCATCCAGTCATATTTATTGAATTTAATCTGTATTCAGTAAATCGGAGACCAGGGTGACAAGCATTTCATGAATTGTACAAAAACACTTGTGGATTAAATGATAGAAAGTAACCTGAAATTAGAAAAGAAATACATCTAATAAACAAAATGAAGCAAGAATAATATTTTTTTTTCAAATTGTTTACTTCAAAATTTTAAAATTAAATATTTAAATTTCAGATCAAACAATTTATGAGTTTTAAGAATTATAAGGGAACTACATTTTTAAATTTATTGAGAAAAAAAAACTTATTTTTCAAGATAATTATAATTTAACCCTTTAGACCCTAAAGGGCCAATATATCAGCCTTGAGAACCTAAAGCAAAAGAAGAGACGGCAGTATTTTTACCCTAATCTGTTCCTCTAATCTAACAGCTCTGAGTGACAACTTGGTAATTTTGATAAGTGAGGATTGAAAGGGTTAAAAATATATCAAGAAAAATAACCAACTAGTCACTCAGAGCTGTCTGTTCTCTTAGAGAACTATAATAGGGCTGAAATATTGGTGTATCTTTTGGCTTCGGTCAACAGGGTCAATATTAGGCTTGGCGACCTTAAGGTCAAAAGGTAAAAAAGTAAGCTTTCTCATATCTACGGGAATTAACTTTCCCTAATCTAAGGGCAATAATTCGGTTTCGTGTTCGAACGGTCGGTTAATAATTTACTGAAACGTTATATGTAAAACTGAGCCCCCCCTCCTCCCCCAAAAAATCTTTTAAATATTGATTTTTTTTTAATCTGGTAGATTAGTACTAGATAATAGATAATTTACTGAAATATAAAGATGCAGTGTTAAACTGTGAGTACACACAACGCACGCACATCATCATCATCACCTCTACCAAACAATTTCGTCAATTTTTTTTTTTTTTGCGATTTTAAAGTTAATTTTCAATAAATTTTGTCAAGCTGGATGCTTTAACAACATATTAAATCTTCACATTATTCAGAATTTGTATAGATTGGGCAGTTTTTATGGTTATAAAATTCAAATTTCTCTTAAATGTAAAAATAAAATATATTTTTATCAAATAGTTAACAAATTCTTAAATCATTTTCTTACGTAGCGCAGAAAATTTAATTAAAATTAGAGGGGGACATAAATGCGTTTATTACTTAATTTTTTTTTTTTTAATTCAAGCAGTTAGTTACCCCCCCCCCTATAATTTCGCGGTTGATTTCAGTCATTAAAATTTCCAAACATTCAATTTAGGCATCAAAAGAAAAAAAAATACGATTTTAACAGTAACACCCTGGAAAATATAACTTTTTGAAGATTTAACTTTTAAACTTAAAAAAAATCATATTGAAGTTTTTGTTTTTTTTATGCCAAAGGAAAGTGTTTTGTGAAAAAGATTAGTAAAATGACTAAATTGGAAAAAGTCAGAAAACATTTTCATCTGATCTTTAACAAAATTTCAAATACTTGTTAAGTGCTCTGTCTGTCGAGACTCTGCAAATCCAATATACAGTCTATCGTCGTTGAATTTTGCGCATTGAAACATAAAAAAAGAACAATAACACAACTTTTAACTTTACAGGCTATTTTCTGAGAATTGTGAGTCACAGTCTAAGAGCACGCAAGACAAACTTTGTTTAAAAACAGTATTTTATTCAAGTTTTAACAAAGTTAAATTGCGCAAGTAATAAAAAACCCCGAAAAACTTAAAGTTTAAAATTACCGCTTTCCAACATTTTCTAACGTCTACTTTAAAAAGCTTATGCGGGCATGCGCGTACTTTACATCACAATGTTTAAAAATTATTATTTACTCAACAAAAACAGTATTTTATTTTGGTGGGGGTATCATCAAAGATATTTCACTGAAATGGCTTTGACACTGAATTTAAATAGTTTTCTCACTATTCGTTAGTGAAGAAATTCTAATAAATAAAAGCCCATTTGTAAAAAACTAATACTGATTGTTCTCGTGACTAAGGCTAATTTTTATTGACATTTTCTTAAGAGAATAAAGTTAACGCATAATAGTAAATAATATTTAAAAAAAAAACACTAAAAAATTTTCAGGTGTGTTTATTATTTTAAATTACAACTTTTAAAAAAAACTGAATAAGGGGAAAAGAGTGGAGAATCCGTTTTTTTTTTTTGTTTAGCCTTCATTTCGTCCATCATTGACAAAATTAAAACTTTTTCGTCAATATTTTCTTAAGCAATATAAAAAATTTCATTAAACTTCGTAAAACAAAATAGAATTATTAACGGTTTTAACGTTAACGTGCAAAAAAAAAGTCCAAATTTAATCTTCTGGCTAATATTTCTTTTGTATTCATTTTTGCTGTTATCAATTTTAATAAAATTTGAAATTTTTATATTGCGAAAGTGGTCGGAATGTTTTAAGTTTTATTTTTGCTCTTGCCAGAACAAAAACAAAATAAAAAAAACAAATGACTAAAAAACGAACATTGAAATCATAATTTTTTTTTTTTTCTTAACCATTTAAACCATAAATAACCGAAATATCAGCCCTGGCGACTTAAGGCAAAAGATGACACTGACACACCAACCACAGAAGGACATTTCAACTTCCATGTTTGGATCCTGACTTGGCTATCTTACAAAGTAGTTACTCAGAGTCGTTCTGTTAGAGTCGGATTGTCCATGAGTCTTTTTTTTTGCCTTGGGTTACTAAGGCCGATATATATGCCCTCTAGGGTCGAAAGGGTTAAAGTCTTACAATTTAATTCAAAATATACTACCAGAAAATGAATGAGAATTCTTTCAAATTCTTGTACTTACTTAAAGCATTGAAGGCAAAAAAGGACATTATGTTTGAAATAGATTACTTGGGGTCGTTTTTTTGCGACGCATTTTATTTCTCTAGTTCTTTAAATAAAGCTCTCTGCCTGTCAATTTTTGTCCTTATCTTTAAAAAATGTTGATTTGCTGAAATTACCAAAAAAATTAAATTCAAAACATTGTTTGGCATGGTAGCAGTTTTAAAGAGCTAAATAAAATGAATTGTTGATAAGAAAAATATTCCAAAATAGACTTTTTAAACATTTAAGCGTTTGGAATAATTTAATTAAAAAGGAATTAAATTGGTTTGTTTTGGTTCCAAAACAGTCAAAACATCAACACTTAACAACACAAAACAATATATAACCATTTTCGTTGAAGTTGCTCTTCAGATTCTACAAATTCAAATTTGAACCAAGTTCAACCAACAGTTGAGCAAAATCATTCTAGTAAAAATAATATTTAATCAATAATTTTATGGTTCAAACACATTTATTTTTTGTTGAATTCTTTAAAACAAAAACATTAATCCTTTGGAACCTAAGGAGACGATATTTCGGCCCTGACAACATAAGGCAAAAGAAGACACCAATATTTTGATTGTAATATATCCCTCCAATATAACGACTCTGAGTGACTATCTTGGTAATTTTGAAAGGGGTTCAAAGTATTAAAGAATTTAAGATTTTTTTTTTAACTATGTTGAGTTTAACTTTTTTTTTATCAAATAACTTTAAAACATGTCTTAATCATTCAGTTCTAAAAACAAGTCTTCAATATTATTAACTAAGTGAAATTAAATTTGAAAATTGTAAAGGTAATTAATCTTTAAAGACTTACTTTTAGAAAAACATGAGAGCTGAGAAGCCAAACACGTCGAGATTGAAGTCGAATTAAAAAATGAGATGAGACCAAAAAGTGGAATGGGGAAAGTTGGGTTTTTTTTTTCTTTTAAAAAATGATTAAAATCAATAAGCGTAAAAATAATTAAAAAACATTTAAACTTATGTTTTGTATTTTTTTTATCCTGACATTCTGTTAAAAAAATATTTTTCTTGCTGCTTAAATATCATTCAACAAAAGAAAGCAGTAAAAATGAAAGCATTGAACTTAATTTAAATTTAACGTTCAACGAATGAATTAAATGGGCAAAAACATTTTTTCTAGAGTTTTTTTTTTCATTAATTATTTTTTAAGTTCTTAAAATAAATTACTTTACTTTAATTAAATTCTACATTAATTACAAATAATGTTTTTTTTTAATATTTTGTTGTTGTTGCACACCAACCACACACCAGTACCACTCTGACCGATGTTCCCAACCTAACGTTCAGTTTTTATGGCCTCCCAAAACTAGACAGGCTTTCTAGTAGCAGCAAACACACACAGGATTTCCTTTATTTTTTAACTCTTTATACCAGAAGGCCGATATATCGGCCCTGAGACGAAAGGCAAAATGAGACATGCCAATATTGAGACCCCATTATTCTGTCTCTAAAAAACTCTGAGTGACTATTTAGTAATTTTAATAAGTTAGGCTCTAACTTGAACTAACAGGAAATAGAGCATTTCAAAAATTCAGTATTTCCATGTCCTTTTTAGATGTTGGATTGTTATTCGTACTTAATTCTTTGGACCCTAACTTATCAAAATTACCAAGTAGTCACTCAGAGTAGTTATAATAGAGGAACATATTAAAGCCAAAATATTGGTTTGTCTTTTTGCCTTATGTTGTTAGGGCCGATATATATCGGCTTCTTAGAATCCAAAGGATAAATTCTGTTTGACACTTATTAGATACACAACATTAACAATAACACACAAAACAGTAACAGAACACCCTCATAAGACACGGTACGGTCAAGACTATTTAATTTGGTTAGTGAAATTAAGTCAGGTCTCTTTCTTGAAGGGAGATTTTATTTAATAGTTTAAAACAATTTTCATTGGTTTTCTTTTTAAAATATAAATTTGAATTTAATCTAATCCAACCTTTGAGAAACGGTTAAAATTATTTTTCACTAAAAGAAAACTTTAATTCAGAACATTATGTTCTTTTCTACAACAGAAAGAAATGATCAGAGAGAGCTTTCTGCTCTTAAGTCATTAGTGAGAGAAGTTAAGTTTACAAACTTTTTATCAAAGAAGCAATAATTTTTTAAAGATTTCAACAAAAAATATCGCTAAAACCCATTCAATTTTTTTAGGCCTCAAAAAATCTATCAAAATTCAATTTTTTTCAACATTTTTTCCCCTTTTTTTTATCAAGGATGACTGGCTTTTAATATTTTTTTTAAAAACTTGCATTTTAAATAAAAACTTAAAACGTAGTTCCTTAGTGTTTAATTTTTCTGAATAATTAATTTACAAAGTTTTTTTTTTTATTTCATGTTCTAAAAACATTTTTAAAATACTTCAAAGAAATTTAAGTTGACCCAAAAGAAAAGGAATAGGTACTCACGTTTTAAAAGATTTTAAAGTCGCTCAAACTTTATCCTTTGGATCCTGGTAACTTAAAGCAAAATGAATGCACCAATATTTTGGCCTTAATTTAGTCCTCTAAGCTCTGATTTTTGACTAGTTGGTTATTTTGCAAAGTCGGGGCCCAAAGGTTTAAATTTATTTACAAATTAGTAGCATTATTAAACATTTATGTTACTTTTTTTACCATTTTCGTTTTTTTTTTATAGTCCTGTTTTCTGTTAATTCAAATTTATCAGAAAAGTATAATCAAGTTTTTAAAACCATAAAGAACCAATCGGCCTTGGCAAACTAAGGGAAAAGACGGTATAGCCGATATTTCGTCCCTTCATTGTCCACTAATAGGACGGCTGCTCTGATTGGCTAGTTGGTAATTTTGCTAAATCAAGGCTTAACCAACAGTTGAGCAAACGAAAAACTTATTTGAATTTAGAATTTAACATAATTTGCAAAAAACAAAAAACAAAAAAAAAACGGATGGTTAAAGAAAAATGTTGTTTTAAAATTTATAAAAAACCTGTGGCTGACTGAATAAAAATTTGGAAAAACAAGTATTCAAAAAAATAAAACTAAAATTTTCCTTGAAAATTAATTGAACGAAAGAAAAACTTTTTTTTAGATAATTTTTTTTTATTTTACTCATACATGTGATGAAAAGTCTAGTGATATGACATATCACTAGACTTTTCATCACGTGTATTTTTTTCATCACATGGACAATTCACCACCCCAAAACACAGAGTAGTACTTTCATCACCCTAAAGCAAAAAAATTACATTTATTCATGCAATAATGTTAATTATGTAATTTATTACGTTAGCCCATTTGACAATTTGGGGTTATTTTTACGAGATATTATTAAAATCTAGTGCATATCAGCCACTTTTTCAAACTTTTTTAAAAATAAACAATAAATTAATTTATTTAATTAAACCGTAAATTAATTTATTTTCTATTTTGTTATTTTTAAAGTTAAATAAACTTCACCAAATCGTTTCATTGTATTTTAACTTAAACTTATTGTTAACAAAATTTACCAAACTTATAATTAAAAAAAATAAAAGCATCTTAAAAATAAACTGTTTTAAATAATTATTTTTAAACAACACAGTCAGTCAGTGTGGTTTGGGTGCTTGTGCTACCCCACCACCACCCCTCACGACTCATGGATTATTTTCCCTTTCGTATCCGAGAAAAATAAAAAAAATAAAAAAACGATGAAATAGTGAAAATAAAAAAAAACTTTCCCCAATAAAAAAAATTCAGGGGACGAATTCATCATTTCTTTATGAACTTTTGGTACAGGTGGAGTTTAGTTAGTTTAGAGCTAAAAATGTGTTTTGAAATAAGAGCTGGCTGAGAGATGCTCCAGGAGCCCCCTACCCCGGCTAACACCGCAATTTTTTCTATTTTCGCAATATTTTTATTAAATTTTTACACTTTAACATTTTTTTTTTTTTACTTCCTTTGGTTTATTAAAACTTTTTTTTTTTGCAGACATTTTTTAATTTACAACACATTTTTAACGACGTGAGCTTTTGGCGTGTGAATTTCTCACTTTTCCACTAAATGATTATTTATTTAATTACGTTGGTTTTTAACCCTTTTTCTTACTTTTACAAACATCATCTTTTTATTTACTTTGGTTTATTAAAAACTTACAAGTTGAAGTTTAGCGTTGAAAATGTATTTAATTTAATTTCATGCATTCTCCGACTTGGGGAGCAAGGAGCATTGTCTTGTTTCAAAATATATTTTCCATTTCCGTTTGTACCGAATTTTTTCTTTCGGCAAAATACTTTTATGGGTATGATGAGTTTGAAACTTACAACTCGTTAATTATTCACAAGCTTTATGGCTTACTTGAACTTGCCCTGGTGTTGCCCTTTGACATTTTTCGCTTGAAAAGCTAATAATTTGATTGCAACTTGAATTCAAAGTCCAGTTAGGTCTTTTTGAGTAATTGTACAACATTTTATTGTTTGACAATTACATTGTTTTTCAAAGAATTCTCTTGAAAGATTTTACTCTTTTCAGATATATTGGTTTAGTCACTCGAGGGTGTCTGTTAAAAGACCCGAAAAAACACTCAGTGTGTTTAGTGATCCCAGGAACAATAATACTGACTGGATGTGTGTGTCCAACAAGGCATTGCATGCTTCTGTTAACCCTTTAAACCCTAAAGAATCGATATATCAGCCCTGTCCCTGATGACATAAGGCAAAAAAAAAAGACACGACACACACCCAACGATATTTCAACCTCTATCTTTGGACCCTGACTTAGTAATACCAAGTAGTTACTCAGAGACGTTCTATCAAAAAAAAATATTAGGGTCGAAAACTGTCAGTGTCTTTTTTTTTTTGCTTATCGTTACTAAGGCCGATATATCGTCCCCTTAGGATCGAAAGGGTTAACTAAAGAATCAGAATCGGCCAGTGCCACCAAAGCAGAGAGAGCACACACAATTACTAAAGACTGCTATTGTGTGTGTGTGTGTGTTTACACATCCATTTAAACTTAACATTGTATTTATTGGAAAAACTTTTTTTTTTTTTATCTTTGGCGAGGTTAAAAGTAAACACATCAAATATGATACAAATTTATTTTAGGAATGAAAAACTTAATACAGAGTGTACAAAAAGCTACTGTGTGTCTGTGTGTGCACTTGCACTGGATGGGCATAAAAATTTAATCCTTTACGCCCTAAAGGGCCAATATCGACCTTAGTGACCTAAAACAAAAAAGACACAAGTCACAGTTCTGATTGACTAGTTGGTAATTTTGCTAAGGATTAAACTAATAAACAGTAAATTTAATTATAAAATATTTAGACATATAATTTTTACCTATAAAAAGTTTTTATTTATGTCACAGCTTATCTTAGAGAAATTCTGGAAAAGTCCTCCACCATTGGCATTTAAGACATTTTTTTTTTACTGCGAGCTCACTGCTGTTTCGGGCACCCTGTAGTGAATAATCGATGGTTTCTGTTTATCATCTTCATAATGAAAAAAACATTTCTTATACAAAGAATGTAGTTGGACATTTCTGTAGTTGATTGAACTTCAAGCTTGAATTCTTTACCTGTTAAACTTTTTGGTACCCCGATATTTAATGAGGGGGACCTATGTTTTGAGGCATGTTCGTCCGTTCATTCATGTTTTTCTCTGCAACCATCCGTTCAATTTTTCTGAAATTTTTGGTGCATCAGTCTCCCCACATTAAAAGACATCGCGCACAGGCATCCTCCGAAAGAATCCACAGAACCAAGACGGAGGACAGTCATACTCGACCACGAGTGAACGCCAAGAAGTGTGTGTAGAAGAAAATGAAAATAAATTCCGATAAATTTCTAGTTGCAGCAGCCAGAAATAATCTTTGATATAAAAACCAAGAGAACATTGAAATGGGACATGCCAACATTATGTTTTGGCAATTCCAAACCTTTTCCAAGGTGTTTATTCTCACTAATTCACCAGACAAATGTCCATTTATCTGGTGAATTTGTGAATATAGACAATACATGCCTTGATGAAGGTTAGTAATTATCAAAACATTAGAATGGTGGCATCACTAATTTCCATGTTTCTTCAACAAGATATGGAGAAATATTTTAAGAAGCAATGTTTTCTCTATAGGCTTGATTGTATGAAGAATCATTACTATTAGTGGTAGTTGATTTTATTGTAGAGAAAAATACAAAAAGCAAATGTTTTGATAAACAAAAGAAATTGAATCAGTTTTAGATCAGAAAACCACACTACTGAATTATTTTTTTATTATCTTAGATTATTTACTTTAGATAACAAAGATTTATTGAGTTTATTTGAATTTCATAACACGTAAGACTATCCAGTGTAAAAATCTCAGAATCTTTTGTAACAACTGGATTTTTTGAAAAATTCAAGTTTTACAAGGATTGCAATCTAGAATATACCCACTTCGCATCTAAGAATGAAAGATTCAATTTTTCTAGTTATAGAACCAAAAATAACATTTACTTTCATTAACATTAATGCGGTCTAAGAAAACTAAACTGTAAAAACTTTTTTTGCCATCATTAAAAACGTTGGTTTAAAAATCAATTAGTTTCAAATTCTTACAAAGCAAAATTACAATTCCATTTTGTTGTTATAAACAAATCCTTTATTACAATTACTATTATTTATTTAATGGTATTAGACTTCGCTAGTAATTGGGAAAGTTGGCTAAACACATAATACAGTAGATTCTTAAGATGTTCCAATACTATCAAATGTCTTCTTTACGAATAAATGTTTGTAAAGTAATAATCTGAGATAATTAAAAAAAAAAAAACAACTTTTTTTTTTCTTTGGTTTATGTGTGTGTAAATCTTTAATCCAAATTCTAACTAACAAAAAACAAATTTGAATACCGTGGATATTTTTCTTATTGTACTTCAGTAAAACAAACAAATAGGTGGATCTCAAGAAGGAAAGGCAAAGTTTGTAGAAGACGAAACAATAGTTTTTTTTTTCTTATGAAGAAAAAAAAATATTTAATATTTTTTTTTACAAATGGTATACACATTTGTTTTTTTCATATTAGTTAATGTCCACATTTTGCAAACTCAGAGATTTTTTTTTCTATACAGACAGCAAGCAAAAAATATCAAAACATTTTTGTGTAAAAAAGTGAAATAAAATTTGGATAATGTACTTTAGCCAGACTATTATGTTTAAAGTATATTCAATAATTATAGTAGACTTATAATCCTAATGAGTCATTTTTTTAAAAAATTATTCCCTGGGAATAATGTGAAACTTTCCTCAGCTTAGAATGTATTTATTTTTGTAAAAAAAAATAGTATAGTATATATAATAATGCAGTTTTGGTTGCAGCAAGTTATATAAGTGTGTTCAATATGAAAAGAGAATTTTTTGTAACTACTTTCATGCAATGATGTGCTTACCAAGTACCATTTGTTAAAGAACTTACCTACAATATAGAAAATCAACTGGTTACGATGTTACCAATCAGTATTTAAAAATGTTGATATTAACTTTAAAATCACATCATACTATTTAATTATACATGAAGTATTGTAAACGGATTGTAGAATGAAAAGATTTTATTGTCTTAATACTGAGTGTAATGATCTTGAGTAAATTATGTACCTATTCTCATTGGCCATCACTTATAAATTTTCTAAACAATATCTGATAAAAAAAAATTATTTCAGGGTATTTTATATGCCATTTCTTTTCTGGCTGAGTCAATAATTTCACAAGGTGATTTTAGTGTATGTACATGTGCTTATCATGAAGTTAAAATTTTACTGTCAGTGCTATTCTCATTTTGCTTCATACACTTTTTTTTCTTGAAAGTGTCTTATTTTAAGAAGGAAATAACAGGAAGCAAAGGTAATGTGGTTAATTTTCAACTCACGGTGGTTCAATTGAATCTCTACATAAAAAAATTAGCAATAAGCATAAAAAGAAAAAAAAAACACTTAAAATAATGTGTAACAATTTTTATAGTATAGCTTTTTGATTTAATATGGGAGCTATTCTGTAAAAATTCCAAATTTTTATTTTCATTAATGATCTTTGAAGCAGTTTTAAGTTTGACGGGAGTAGTAGATACACTATACAAATAACTGTAAACCAGCTCAGAAAGAGGAAAGATCTAAGGTTAATTGATCAATCTTCTTTTTACTATGTAAGAAAGATTAAATACCTTTCAAACAAGGAAAACCAGAATGGATACAATGAATGCAACAAAAGAGATAATGTGTTAAATTTTTTTTTTTTTTTCAAAAAAGGTAGGATTGGCAAGGAGGAGAAAATTAAAGCAATCATATGAAAATTTTATGAAATCATGGAATTTATACAATCATTTCAATACTTTGGTATTAAGGTTTAGTTTTGTTGTTTATAGCATAAGAGTCTTTAATATTAAAATAAAGTTGACATGGCAAATTTCTTCATTTATTAGGAAAACTAATTTAAAAGGATTATAAATCTATTATATTCTATGAAATGTTAAAATTCATATAAACATTAGAATATTTAGGTAATTAAAAAATGAAAACCGTAAAAGCTAAACAGTTTAGTTTTGTTGATTATAACACAGGAGTCTGTAATATTGAAAGAAATGTAAGTAATCTTTGGTTACATATAGAAGATTTCTTCAGTTATTCTTTTATTAGAAAAATATTGTAAAGCCATCCTATAAATGTATTCTATTCTTTTAATTTTTTTTTCTCTATTACTTTTTATATGCATTCATATTTATGAAAATTTATGCTATTTCAAACTGATCTCCCCTTTTCCTCCATGTACACATGAAATGTAAAGGTTTGCATTGCAGACCCTAAATCTTTCTTATAGTAAAAAGAGATGCAAAACGAAAAGGCAGAAATGGAAAAAATAAGGAAGAAAAGAAAAAGAAAAAAAAAAGGAAAAAGAAACTCACATCTAAAAGCAGTAAAGTTCAAGTTTCTATTTTTAAGAACTCAAAGTTTAGATGTAAACAAAATAGAGAGATATCAGGTAGGATAAAGAACAAAAAAATGGAGGGAGGGTAACGAGAAAGAAACATATGTGAAGCCAT
>JAUZSX010158587.1:0-16940 GCA_034780655.1 Idiosepius hallami
TAAGGGGCTTATATCATAGCCCTCATATTAATAAACTCATATTAAATGGCTTATATCATAGCGCTCATATTAATAAGTTCATATTAAGGGGCTTATATCATAGCCCTCATATTAATAAACTCATATTAAGGGGCTTATATCATAGCCCTCATATTAATAAACTCATATTAAGGGGCTTATATCATAGCGCTCATATTAATAAACTCATATTAAGGGGCTTATATCATAGCCCTCATATTAATAAACTCATATTAAATGGCTTATATCATAGCGCTCATATTAATAAGCTCATATTAAGGGGCTTATATCATAGCGCTCATATTAATAAACTCATATTAAGGGGCTTATATCATAGCGCTCATATTAATAAGCCCATATTAAGGGGCTTATATCATAGCGCTCATATTTTAAGCTCATATTAAGGGGCTTATGTCAAAAGCTTCATACTGAAAGGCACTTATTAAAAGACTTATATTAAGGGTATATTTTTACTTGGCCGAGCACCAACCCAAGTTAGGCCCAAGGTTATTTTTACGTAAGGCTCATATGTGATCCATATTAAAGTGATGAAGAAGGAAATTACTGTAAAAGTAATTTAAACTTACCAAAAAGGTAGCTTTTCAAAATTCCACTTATCCTATCAGCATAATGCTTCTATGACGGCCTTTGGGAATCCTACTCGTAAAAGTTCAAATAATCTACAATATTAGTCTTGGGGTCATCAGGAGAGAATGTGGACCATTTTTAAGGCCTTCCTCTCTACGGTTTTAATTGCACACCGGTCCGATTCATTAATGTGAAGCCCTATTATATTTTAAAAAGCTTTTCTACGAAAAGCAAAACTGATTTTAAAATCAACGGTTAAAGAGAAAAATAATTTTCCCGTTTCATACTCATTAAAAGGCTCATATAACGGAGCTCATATCAGAAGGCTCATAATAATGGGCTTATATTAAGGGATTCATATCAAAAGGCTCATCTTACGGGACTCATATTACTGGGATCGAGTAAGAATGCTGATATTAAGGGGCTCATACCAAAAGGCTCATATTAAGGGCTCATTTTGTGAGAACATAATTAAAAAAAAACTTTTTCATTCAATGTAAGCACCTTTTTCAGCTAAACACCCTCATTTCAAATATTGATTTTTAAGGGTATTTAGGTCTGCTTCAGACGAATATCACATTTTAAACTGTCACTTAAAAATAGTTTTTATGGTATTAAGATCTTTAGCATTTACTTTTTTAATAGTAGTTTTCAATGGCCGTAGCCATTTTTTTTTTTTTTTTGGTTTTGGCCTCAAACAGAAAAACAAACATATTTATAAAAAATGAAATTTTAAAACATAATTATGAAAAATGAAATTTTAAAACATAATTATGAAAAATGAAATTTTAAAACATAATTACGAAAAGTAAAATTTTAAAACATAATTACGAAAAATGATATTTTAAAACATAATTATGAAAAATGAAATTTAAAAAAAATCTTAACCCTGAAAAACAGGGCAAAGTAATAAATTGATTTAGTAATTTACGGCTCTACATATTTTTCTTTCTAATTTCATAATTTTGATTTTTACCAATGCAGCGGTTAGTCGGTTCGTCAGTCGGTCTATACTAGATTAGATGCTAACGGGGAGCGGGCCCTACTGCAACAATCCTTACCTTACCCTACAACCAGTGAAACCCCTGACTACGCGATTGCCTTGTGTCAGTCTGTCTGGTCTCTAAACTTAGCACCCACAACACTTTGTGATTTTAATTTCAAAGTATTTATGAACTTTTGGGACAAGCTAATATATATTGGTTTGCTCAAAAAGTTCCTAAAGACTGATTGTCTTTATTTAAAGGAATAATTTTCATTTATTTATTTTTTTGGTATTACTTGGCGAGTAAAATCACAGTGTTTACGAACATTTGGGACAATCTAATAATTGCAAGCGCCAATTTTCAATGTCATAGTCTTTCAAAGCAGACCCGTATAGCCCTGAAAATCAACATTAGGAAGGTGAGTTTTTATTTGGTGTAGATACTCAGATTCAACTCTTTTTCTTTTTATTTCATCATACCTGTGAGAGAAGGCGTGCCACTGTCAGTCACTTGGCACCATAACCTATAATAAGGCACAGATTCTCTATCCAGTTTTAATCTAGTTGTCAACATCCCATTGCCTCCATCAATATTGAAATCATTCGGTCCAGTCAGCATGTACAAGATTTTGTATTTCAGAAGAGCGTTTCGACCAACGTCCGAATCCATGGCAACCAAACGACCGACTTTTGTGGAGGAGGGAAGATTTTCTGCTATTGAAAAGGAATAATTGGAAGAATGGAAATGGGGAGCATTGTCATTCTCATCTTTGATGTAGATAACTGCATCTGTTGTTGTGGTACGTCTTGGAGTGCCTCCATCCGAAGCTTTCAGCTTGATTCTGGGGTGAAGGAAGATAATAATTAGTCGAGGGAAAGACAGAGAAAGAAAGAATTAAAGAAAAAAAGGAAGGAAGGAAGGAAGAAAGAAAGAAAGAAAGAAAGAAAGAAAGGAAGAAAGAAAGAAAGAAAGAAAGGAAGGAAGGAAGAAAGAAAGAAAGAAAGAAAGGAAGGAAGGAAGAAAGAAAGAAAGAAAGAAAGAAAGAAAGGAGGGAAAGAAGAAAGAAGGAAAGAAAGAAAGAAAGAAAGAAAGAAAGGAAGAAAGTAAGAATTAAAGAAAGAAATAAATAAAAGAAAGAAAGAAAGGAAGGAAGGAAGGAAGGAAGGAAAAGAAAGAAAGAAAAAAAAGGATAAAAAAATTGATATATATGTATATAGATAGATAGATAGATAGATAGACGACAGCAGACATACAGACATACAGATAGATATATAGATAGATAGATAGATAGATAGATAGATAGATAGGTAGACAGACAGACAGCAGACAGACAGACAGACAGACAGACAGACAGATAGATAGATAGATAGATAGATAGATAGATACACAGTACAAAAGAAAATAAGAAATAAAGAAAATGAAATAAGAAGATAGAAAGAAGGTGGGAAATAAAAGAAAAGAAAAAAGAAAGAAAGAAAGAAAGGAAGGAAGAAAGAAAGAAAGAAAGAAAAGAAAAGAAAAAAAAAAGAAAGAAAGAAAGATAATAATTAGTCGAGGGAAAGACAGAGAAAGAAAGAATTAAAGAAAGAAAGAAAGAATGAAAGGAAGAAAGAAAGGAAGGAAGGAAGAAAAGAAGGAAGGAAGGAAGAAAGAAAGAAAGAAAAAAAAAGAAAAAAAGAAAGAAAGAAAGAAAGAAAGAAGAAAGAAAGAAAAGAAAAGAACGGAAGAAAGAAAGAAAGAAAGAAAAAAGAAATGAAAAGCAAATGAAGAAAGAAAGCACGAAAGAAAGAAAGAAAAATGAAAAAAAAGGAAAGGAAGAAGGAAAGAAAGAAAGAAAAGAAGAAAGAAAAGAAAGAAAAAAGAAAGAAAAAAAGAAAGAAAGAAAAGAGAAAAGAAGATAAAAAAGAACGTCTGAATTTAATAAATCCTCCATAATAATCATAATCCTTCTTCTTCTCACCTGTAACGTTTTGTTCTTTCTCGGTCCAAACTTCTATTAATCAGCAAAAATCCAGAATCCAACCGGAAGTCCTCATTAACATTTCCGCTTATAATATTAAATGTTAGGGCGCCATTTTTGCCTTCATCCGGGTCATAAGCTGTCAGTCTAAAAACCACTGAGCCAATATGTCTTTTTTCAGATACAGATGCATAATAATGACGGAAGAATTTCGGACTGTTGTCATTAACATCTTTAACGTGGATGGTGATGTTCGTCGAACCGGTCATGCGCGGTGTACCATTATCAGTTGCATAGACAATTAAGTCGTGACTGAGAGGCAAAAGATTGTTTTAAAAAAAGAAATTAATCCAAATGGTAACAAATCCAAGAAAATTTTTTAGCCGAGACAGCAGAAATTCCGGGAAAAAGGTTGCAGGGATAATATTATCAATAATAATAATCGTTGCAACTCCTCAAATTTGAACCTGCGATCTTAATATTTGAAAGTAAACCTTTTTAAACAATGAGCTACAAGTTCAATTAATATAACTAAGCGCTATTTTTTTTTTTGGGGGGGGGATAGGATTAAATTCGTTAGAGTTAATCGGGAAAATTTGTTTACATTATTTTGATACGAAACTACTGCTAGGCGAAGTATATATTTATGAATATCAAATCAAGTTAGGCACAAGGCCATTTTTACGTGCTCGATATACCTGGTATTCTTAATTCAGTCTTACCCTTCACCAGATGAGTTGCTCTCCCGAGTTAACGAGTCTCATCTGACCGAGGCAGCTAAAGTGAATGTAATGGTTTTTTACTGGGATTTGAACTCGCGTAATACTATTACAAAGGCCGAGCTTTTACCGATGTTCCACCGTCGCTTCCCGATATACATATATTGATAAATGTTTGGGGGTGAAAAATTTATATAAAGCTTTCATTATGAGAAAAGAATTAAACTACGAGACCCTTTCGACCAACATCTCATCAGGAGAAAAATCGTTCGTAAGAAAAGAAAATTGGAATGGCCAATAGGGAGGGGGAGAATACACCACGCTACACAATAAAGCTAAAAGGGGGGGGGACACGTGTAAAATTTAATTATCAAGGGAGGGGGGATTATAACAGAACATTGATTGTCCCAAAAGTTCTAATCATTTTTTAGCCTAACTATAATTATAAATAAATCTATCTAGTATTTACTTAGTTTTTCTACCTAATTCCCTAATTAATCAATTCCTAATTAGTGACACTACTCTGTCACATGATAAAATAATCAAATATTTACACCGCAACATTTAAGTCCCCCAGCAATTCGAGGGTTTTAGTGTATCCCTTTTGCCGACACAAAGAGGGGTTCCTAAAATAAATAGAGACAGATTCCAAAAACTTCAAATGATTCCTGAAATCTGCTCTATGAAGAACCGAAAACCACTCATTTTTATAAGACTTGGCACACACAGGTTTTTCAACCAGGTGTAAAACTTCGCCTGCTTATTCACTATGCCAAGTGGATCTCCTCTATATTGTGTATGCATAGACTGTGCGTGTATGTCTTTATTGTGTGGGCATGATTGTGTAAGGTGTTGTATTATATTTACTTGGTGAGCACCAAACCAAGTTTGGCACAAGGCCATTTTAACCTGCACTTACCCGGGCTTTTTACATTCAGTGTTACCCTTCACCAAGATGAGATGCTCTCCCGAGTTAACGAGCCCCATCTACCCGAGGCAGCTAAAGGTGAATGCAATTGTTTTGACTGGGATTTGAACTCGCATACTGCGATTCCAGAGCCCGAGCTTTTACCAATGCTCCACCGTCGCTGCCCAGTGTAAGGTGTTGTATGAATGTTTAACAAATTTTCTCTGTATCATTCTCTACTTACGCAGCCATGGTTTCTCGGTCGAGTCTCCGGCTTAAAACGACCAATCCACTTGCAGCATCAATTCGGAAATAATGTTTGGCACTCGACTCTTCTGACAGACTAAACTCAATGTCGGAATTTCCATTGGCGCTCGAATCAGCATCGGTTGCCTCCACCCGAACGACTGACGTGTCGAGGGCAGCGTCCTCCGATATCTCCAGGGAATGCGCAGAGAGCACGAACTGCGGTGCATTGTCGTTGATATCTTGCACATTGATGAACACACTGCATCGGCCGGACTTGGCCGGGTTGCCTTGATCGACCGCCTCCACAATAAAAACATACGCCGATTTCAGTTCGTAATTGAGGGAACCGTTCACGAATAACCGACCATTGTCCGGGTTCAGCCCAAAATCCTGACCCTCGTCCGTCACGTAATAACGAACAGAACCAAAGAGACCGTAATCTTTGTCCACTGCTTCGACCTTTCCAATCAGCGTGTTGGCGGGCAAGTTCTCATCGACAGTAAAACTGTAAGTGTTCCGACTAAAGGCTGGTGAGTTGTCGTTGACATTTTCTATGGTTACGCTTAGCGTCATCGTGCTCGACAAGGGCTTCGTGTTTGGAGACTCTTTATCGGCCACTACTATAATCAACGAGAATTTATTTGGTGATCTATCATAATCTAACGAAGCGGCAAGAACTATCTCACCTTTTTGACTATCCACAAGAAAAGCCTCTCTCGGGGCGTTCGGCGGAAGCACCGAAACTATTGAGATATTAAAACCATCTGAATTTCCGGTGTCTTTATCGGTAGCGTTCACTCGATACACGATGGAGCCAATCGGGTGGTTTTCTTTTAGGACCAGACTGGCATTGCCGACCTCCAATGTTGGTGGGTAGTTGTTCTTAGATTCTACATGGATAGTCACATACGCATGAGAAGAAAGCGTCGGCACGCCCCTGTCGTGCGCCTCTACCTTTAACAAATACAGTTTCTTCTTCATAAAGCTGAGTTTATCCCTGACGATTAAATCCTTTCCATTAATTGTGAATTTATTATCGTCATCGCCCGAGATGATCCTAAAGTCCACTTGGCTATTCGTGCCGACATCGTCATCGTGAGCCTCGAGGCTTAGAAGCTTCGTCCCAGTCTTGACGTTTTCTGACACGGCTAATACGTGTGTGCTTTGAACGAATTCCGGGTAATTATCATTCACGTCGGTTACCTCGATGTGAATTGTAGCCGATGATGTTAAGGGTTTTCCAAAGCCCCGTATGCAGTCCCTGGTGATCACAGTCAGGGTGTGGTGATCTTTAGATTCACGGTTCAGGTATTTTGTCAGGGTTAGTTTACCTGTCCGGGGGTCGATCAGAAATTCTCCACTCGCATCACCAGACTCGATACCGAAGGCAAGTTCACCGTGATCCTCGCCCTCGTCAGCGTCGGTCGCGTTGACCCACATGACAACCGAACCGAGCGGAGAGTTTTCAGGGATTTGAATTAAATTCTTGCTGTTTAACGAGAATACAGGGGGATATTCATTGATTGGTTCGACTTTGACATTTAAAATGACCCCCGTGACCAATGCCAAAGGTTGACCGTTGTCTTCGGCTTCGATATTCAACACATGGGCGCGCTCTGTTTCAAAGTCTAACGCCTTCTTTAGAAATATTTGCCCGATGCCTGAGTCGACATCAAATGTCCCCGAGTTGTTACCGCCTTGAATCGAGTATTTCACGACAGGCGATGAAGGGTCCACGTCGGTGCATGATATATTCGCGATTAAAGTTGACGGTAACGTGTTCTCCGGAAGGGATACAACATAACGTACTTGTTTACAGATGGGAGGGTTATCGTTTATATCATCAACCGTGATGGTCAAGACCGTGCTGTTGCTTAATGGAGATGGGGATCCATTATCTGTTGCTGTAATACCCAACCTGTGGGTACTGGTGGTCTCTCTGTCTAATCGGCCATTCAAACTGACCACGCCGGTTAGTTTATTGATATCGAAGTATTTGTTTGGTGTTGGGAACGAAAAGAATATTTTGGGGGGCGATGCGTCTTCGTCCTTGGCGGTCACTTGAAAGACGGAGGAGCCGATGGCAGTGTTTTCCAGAAGATGGATGCCGTATGGTCCAGGTGGAATGAACTTGGGAGGGGATTCGTTAATGTCCACTAATTCAACTTCTAATTGAACTTTTGTGGTGTGGACCTGGTCCGAAACATCAATTTTTAGCAAATAATTGGCCACTCGTTCAGCGTCCAAACTTCCGTAGACGGTGACGTTTCCCGAGTCTGGGTCGATATTGAAAGAACTGTGGGCGTTCCCCGAAACAATCGAATAAGAAAGCCTAGCGTTGACACCCTGGTCCAAATCTGTGCAGATTAAAGACAGGACCGGGGTGTTGAGTGGAGCGTCTTCCTCCAGTTTCACTGAATAATAGGATGAGCTACACGACGGACTGTTGTCGTTTTCGTCGATTACAGTCACCATGACAACTGTCTGGGCTGAGAGGGGTGGTGAGCCTCCATCCATGGCTCGAACAGAAAGGGAATAATTGCCGATTGACTCTCGGTCAAGATTCTTGATTAATTTCAAATCTCCAGTCAAGGAATCCAAAGCGAATTGGTTGTTGGCGTCACCAGACAAAATACTGTAGAACACCAAACCTGAAATTGAAACACACCTTCATTACAAATTTCATTGATGCCCATGTGGTTCATAGATTGAATTTTATATTTATTTGGTAAGCACCGACTCAAGTTTGGCCCAAGGTCATTTTTACGCATGTGTGTGTCAACGAGTGTATATTATATTTAATTGGTAAACACTAACCCAAGTTTGGCCCAAGGTCATTTTACGCATGTGTGTGTTAGCGAGTGTAAATTATATTTACTTGATGAGTACCAAGATATACGGATATTGGATGTATATCTCTAAAAGTAGGTAAAGTGTTTGTGATTCTTACCTGCGTCGCCAACATCACTGTCAGTTGCCGTCAGTTTCAGGATTATGCTGGCTGTAGTGAGACTCTCCGATACCGATATTGTATAATTGCCAGACGTAAAAACTGGAGAATTATCATTGAGGTCTAATATTCGGGAAAAAAAATATTAATATTTGTGTAAGAGATGAATTGTTATAAGAGTAAAAGAAATTCTTATTAGGTTTCTTTGTTTATTGATATATAACATTCCTTGTAGAATATTTAATGCTGGATCTTTTGCTTTGGAAGAATTATCTTAAAGAAATTTATTAAAGTGTGATGGTGACCACCACTGTTTTTACAGAATTAGGCCAACCACCACGACATGTTCAAATATGAACAAGTGTGCATGTGGTTTGACATACCTCCACTATGTTTTGCATTGTTTGCCGCATACTCTACACTAGAATTCCTTGTGCATGTCCCACCACTGGCTGATATCATATCCCCTTCTTCAACCACCAACCTACTGCCTAATGTGAGTAGCTCTTTGGCTCGTAAGACCTGCTTTTGATAGGCAAACTCCACTGCAAATTCGGCACGAACACCTTGTCTCAAAATCCAGACCTACTAGATGTCTGTACATAAAAATCATTATTTTTAAGCACTTCCCCATAATTTAATCTTCTGAAAAACCCAAAAATATAAATGAAAATTGGAATAAATTTGAAAGTACCTATTACTAGGCTTGTGCCCAGGAATCACTATTTCCAACCCTGCCCCATAATTTAAACTTTTTTAAAACCCTAAAACCCTGGTTCCCAACCAGGGGTGCTCGCACCCCCAGAGGGTACGAGACATCATTCCAGGGGATGCGAGAAGCGGGACTACAACTTCTAAGAAATTTCCTTAGTTTAATGAATTGTTTTGCACTTTAAAGGATATGATATCTTTTGAGGAAATTCTAAGAAAATTAAAAAAAACTTAGGTCGATAACTTCATAGAAATCCTAAGTTAAAAGTATTTTCATTCTTGATTCCTCTTTCATATATACAGTGATGATGAATTGATCTTAATCGGATAAGAACGTCATGGCACCAAACAGAAAAAAGATTTCTGAGATGTTACTTCTTTGAATCCTTGCTGAATGACTTTTCCGCGTTTAAGTGCGATACTGCCAATTATCTAATGCTAATTCTTTATATTTCCATCTCTTGAACAAAAAATTAAAATGTAGGGGTTGCGAGCTTAAAGCAAATTTTTTTTTCAAGGGTGCAGGGGTAAAAAAAGTTTGGGAACTGCTGCCCTAAAATAAAAATGAAAATTAGAATGGATATTAAAGTACCAAGCACGTGCCCAGTCTTAAAACCTTTTAAATTTATTCTAATTTTTGTTTATATTCTAGGATTTTGTACAAGTTTAAATCATGGGCCAGTGCTTAAAAATGGTCATTTCTGTGCACAAGCCTAATAATAGTTACTTTCAAATTTATTCTAATTTTCATTTATATTCTAATTTAAAAACAAGTTTAAATCATGAGGGAGTGCCTAAAAATGGTGATTTGATTTTTCCATATGCCTTGTGAAGTCTGTTGTATTTGTTTTCCTATATAAATATTCCCTATTTATCAGTGTGCATTCGGTCTTTAAATTTGAGTTGTTATTTCTTTTAACTTATTTGTCAAATCAAAGTAGGTCAAAGACGAAAGCCATTCTTGCGTGAAAATATTTCTGCTTCAATCAACAATAAGACATTTTTTTTCGGCGTAGATAGCGACCATGAACAATGAAAACAAAAAGAAAAGAAAAGATTCTTGACTGTGCCTTCTGGGTGTGACCACCAATGGCGTAGCTAGATTAAACGTTACCTAGAGCCAGAGGCATAGCTAGAGGGGGGCGCCGGGGGGCGTATGTCCCCGGGCGCCAAGGTGCAGGGACGCCAAAATGAGGCTTACAAAATTTTCACAAGGGTAAAAAACCGGTCACAAGCAAGATCGCAGCAGCGCCTGTGGCAGACCTCATCTGATACGCTTGCCTAATTACTACTACTATAGACATAAACACATATATATACACAGAGGGTATATTTCTATAGTTATATGTCTTCTAGTTTCATTTGGTCAGTTTTTATCATTGGTATTACATTATAAAGTTGTTTTTCACTGCAATCAATGATATAATAATACAGTAAGGTATACAATGTAATGTTATTGTAAAAAAATGCGTTTGAACACGGAAGAGGGGGGCGCCAATTTTATAGTTGCCCCCGGGTGCAAAATACCCTGGCTACGCCTCTGGGTTGAACCCAAACCCCAGGTTAGACCCAAGGTCATATTTACGTGCTATAAGCTTTTTGTAATCGGTATTGTCCTTTACATAGATGAGTTACTCTCCTGAGTGAACGAGCCCCATCTGCCCGAAGTAGCTAAAGTTTAAGGCAATTGTTTTGACAGAGATTTGAAGTCATGTAACACTGGTCATTAAGAAAGTGACACCAGAAGTTTGCAGAGTTCGTTATCTCTGTCAATTAGAGGACTCAATGCAGTTGGGCGATAACTCGAAAGAATGCATATCCATTGGGAAATGGAGCGGAATCAACTGGAGAATCACGATAAGATGACGTGTCCGCCTTGCTTCTATTAAATGCCAGTGGTCACTAACAGACAACGTCGTGCTTGAGGCCCCCGCAGACCTTGCAATTGCAGAGGAGCCACAAGCTCCCTAGGGGCCACAAGTTCCCTAGGGGCTGCAGACTCGACAGAGGTCGCAAGGCTTCTTGCCTTCACAGATCTTTTTGTAATGCCAAAAAATTAACAAAATTATTAATTGTTAGGATTAATCAGAAAATCCTTATCACACTTGAAATAGTTTATAGCAGAGTAAGTTAGTAATACAGAAAGTAGTTAGTGATAGAGTAATCAACCGAATAATGGAACAAACGACAAGGTGATAGGTAGATAGAGAGTCTATAGCAGAGTAAGTTAGTAATACAGAAAGTAGTTAGTGATAGTGTAATCAACCGACATCCGGTTATAAAGTGATAAAGCGCTTCTATCTATTCTAAGTATTAAGTAAGTGTTGTGGTTGCCGAGTGGTTAGACATTAATAATGGAACAAATGATCAGGTGATAGGTAGATAGAGAGTTTATAGCAGAGTAAAATAGTAATACAGAAAGTAGTTAGTGCTAGAGTAATCGAGCGACATCCGGTTAGCCCGTCGCTGCCTTCTCCTCGTAGCAATCAATAACGGAATAAACGACAAGGTGATAGGTAGATAGAGAGTTTAGAGTAGAGTAAGTTAATAATACAGAAAGTAGTTAGTAATAGAGTACTCAACCTACCTCTAGTTAGCCCGTTGCTGCCTTCTCCGTAGTAGCAACGTAGGTGACTGTTTATATGCCCATTGGGCGAGTCCATGGTTTGGTAATCGAAAGCGGAGATGGTCCCCACAAGAGTTATTTAAGAAAATAGCAGAACACAACAATTGACTTTAGCCTAATATTATTTCTTAATCAGTTGACCCTTTCACTTATACTCATGTGTTCACAGCTGCCCTAGGTATGACAGAAAATAGCAGACATTTGATACCCCCCCCTTTGATTAAAACATTGATTACATTATGAAAAAGAAAATAAATTCACTTTTCATTGCTCTCATTCTTCCAAGTAAACATTTTTTTTTAATAAATAATAAAGAGTTGTTTATAAAAAATTACAAAAAAACTTTTTTTTTTTAATTCAATAACCTCGTAGTTTTTCAATATTTTTTTTTCTCACCATCAGTTCAAAAATTTAAATATTTTTTTGTTATTTTCAATTCGTTATTCTTTGTTTTAATTATAAAAACAAAACCAGTTAATATTTGTTATTTCACATAAAAACTAGTTTTAATGTCGCGAGGGGTAAAATTAAAGAATCAACCTGTCATTGCTACTGCATAGGTGCGCTAAAATTATCTTTTCAATTTATCTGTACAGGGACAGTGAGTGTGGAGCATCGGTAAAAGCATGGACGAGTTCAAGTCCTGGTCAAAACCATCCCATTTAATTTTAGCTGCCTTGGACAGATAAAGTTTGTTAAGTTTGGAGAGTAAGTCGTCGAGGTGAAATGCAACACTGATTGCAAAAGCCCGGAGGAATAACGTGGACGCAAAAAAGCCTGGGCCGTGAAAGTTGGGCATTGGTAAATTCTTGGGCTCTGTAATCGTATTACATGAGTTCAAACTCCAGTCAAAAGCATTACATCGATTCTAGCTGGCTCGGGCAGATGGGGATCGTTAACTCCTTTGGTGACAGTAACTGATTAAAAAAAACGAGGATATAATGTGCACGTAAAAATAGCCTTGTGTCTAACTGGAGCTCGACAAAATAAGTATAAACATTGCCTACTATATATAAAAAAAGAAGAAAAAAAAGTAAAAATCTCAATATTAGTTTGAAAACGACTAAAATCAAAAACATCTTGAATACCATATAACCGAATTTATCACCACAGAAAATTCTTAATTAATTAATTATTATTATGGGATCACACACCAATCAACAGGCGCTCTCACGTCCAGCAATCAGTGGTTTTTGCTGGAGTCAAAGTGACAACAAGTCTCTTCTAATTTCCAGCGGGTTCCACGCCATTCCAAAGACTGTACGGTGCAAATTCTCCCCAGGTTTTAACCCCGCTGTGTCCTGTTTGCACACCTGCCATTAGCAAACTGCCAACGTCCGGTGGTGATTCCCAAAGACAGAGTGACAATAAATCTCCTCTGGCACTCTAGTATATCTTACATCAATAGCTACAAGCCCTCCTTCTTTTCGATTCTTATTTTTTTTATTTCTGTAAAAAGTCTATTTATTCTTCCATTGGTTCCATTGTCTTGCACTTGTCTTTCTTTATAATTCTTTAATGGTGATTAGATATTTTTAGAATTATTATATTTTTATTGTTATTGTTGTTATTACTATTATTATTATTATTATATTATTATTATTATTACTATTATTATATTATTATTATTATTACTATTATTATATTATTATTATTATTATTACTATTACATTATTATATTATTATTATTATTATTATTATTATCATTATCATTATTATTATTATTGTTATTATTATTATTGTTATCATTATTAATATTATTGTTATTATTATTATTGTTATCATTATTAATATTATTATTATTATTATCATATTATTATCATTATTATTATATTAATATTATTATTATATTATTATTATTATTATTGTTAATATTATTATTTTCATATTATTATTATTATTATTACTATTATATTATTATATTATTTTTATAATATTATATTATTATTATTATTATCATTATTATTATTATTATCATTATTACTATTATTATTATTATTATTATTATTATAATTATTATTATTATTGATCTTCCCAAGAAAAATGCCATATTCGTTTTCCGAAATTTCTTTGAACGTTCAAATTATCCCGTGTCAAATATCGATAAAGCATTAATGTTCAATCGTTAAGGGCCGATAAAATCCCCTAATATTTTTTCATAAACTTCCAAAATGTTTTTAACCGAAATGACGAGCTTCCATTAAGTCATCCTTAAAAAACCTTCAAATTTGGGGATCAATTTTTTTCTTTCAATTTCGATTTTTTTACTTCAATTTTTATGCCAGAAAAAAATAAAAACACGTGCTTTAATTAATTTTCCTGTTACCACAGTCTTTATTACCATTCAAACGTTTCGGTCGATAAACTCTTTGAACTTAGAAACGTGCGTGCAATCGGTATTCTTCACACAGAATTGTTGAGAAATCTTGGCAGGATTGAAATGATAAAATAATGTCCACAATACGGTTGTTGGATCAAATACAATTGTATTTGTATTTCAATTGTATTTAAATACAATTTTAGGTATTTGTATTTGTATTTTAACATCACAAGAAAAAGTAATTTGTATTCCGGCATCCAGGAAAATAGTATTTTGTATTTATACATGAGAGAGAGGGAGAGAGAGAGAGAGAGAGAGAGAGAGAGAGAGAGAGAGAGAGAGAGACAGTTGTATTTCTTTATTACTTTGAAATAATAGTACTTATATTTCTTTTTGTTTAAATCAGTTATTAAATTTGTATTTGTATTTTTAGACTTAGAAATGAAAGTATTTGTATTTTTAGACTTAGGAATAAAAGTATTTGTATTTTTCTTAGTATTTTTAGACTTGTGAATAAAAGTATTTGTATTTTTCTTAGTATTTTTAGACTTGGGAATAAAAGTATTTGTATTTTTATTAGTATTTTTAGACTTGGGAATAAAAGTATTTGTATTTTTATTAGTATTTTTAGACTTAGGAATAAAAGCATTTTTATTAGTATTTTTAGACTTAGGAATAAAAGTATTTGTATTTTTATTAGTATTTTTAGACTTAGGAATAAAAGTAGTTGTATTTTTATTTGTATTTTTAGACTTAGGAATAAAATTATTTGTATTTTTATTTTTATTTTTAGACTTAGGAATAAAAGTATTTGTATTTTTATTTGTATTTTTAGACTTAGGAATAAAAGTATTTGTATTTATATTTTGGGTAACTTAAATGAAAGTATTTCTATTTCTATTTCAATTGGTAAAAGTCAGTATTTGATCCAACTCTAGGTTAGATATGTAAGGCTCATTTCAAGATTTAATACAAAAGACTTCTAAAATTAATTCCTTTTACTTTATAATTTCTGCTTATTTTGATGTGTAAATCAACCTTTTAGCCCCATCCATACCAAATCAATTCTAATCCAAGAGTCCTCTTATATAAAACTAAAAAAGAAAAACCTAGATATTAGTCAACGTCAAAAGTTACTCAAAGATTTATTTCCAAGGTTTTGGAGGTGGAATTGTTTTTTTTATATTTTATAAACCCATTGATTTTTAATAACACAATGTGCAACATTTCATCCATAGCTGGAGAAATGGGTATTGATGCCTTTCCCAAGTGTATTAGCCAACATGTCAACGTAGATGGAACAACTTGGATTCAAACCCGTGCATTATGGTTCATAAGTCTTGTTGTCTATCCACTCGGCCACGTCAATCACCCCTAATAGATATGCAAAAGTCACGAATCTCCTTTTACGGAAGTAATGAATTACTGAGTGCAACCAGTGTATTTCAAAAAGCTATCATAAAGCAACTCACAGCAATTATAGCAATATCTAAGATACTAAAGAAAGTACTAGATGATCAGAGCTTACCCTAACAATCAATAATCCAAAGCAACCAGAAGGAAGAAAAGTTATTACAAAAAGAAAAGACTGATCTAAAATGGAAAAAAAATCTACCAGGAAAACAGGTGTCTATGATATTAACTGGAATTGGGCCAATATACTTAAGTTTCTTCGGAAACTTTGTGGTTATAACTGTTAGATTGTCTGAAAACATAGATACAAGGTTTGTTAAATAACTTTTGAGAAAATATTACCAGAGATAATGTTAACTTTGGTGAATACCAACCCAAGTTTGGCACAAGGCAATTTTTACGTGCTCTTACTTGGGCTTTTTGCATTCGGTATCATCCTTCATCTAGATGAGATGCTCTCCCGAGTTAATGAGCCCGATCTGTCTGAGGCAACTAGGAGGTGAATACAATGGTTTTGACTGGTATTTGAACTCGCGTAATACGATTTCAGAGCCCGAGCTTCTACCAATGCTCCACCTTCGCTGCCCTATATAATGATAAATATATCAATAGAAAAATTTTGTACAAATTCTCCAACAGCCAGAACAGTAATTTGCAGTTTATGTCCATCTAGATTTAAACATGGAAAGGTTGGCATGGTTTTTGCCAAGTATTGCGGAATCTGTCTTTATTAATAGTAATAACTGCTACTTGACATGTTTTGCTGTTTTTAAATCGTGTAATTTTGTGGTTCACAAATATCTCAGTTCTTAGTCCTCAAAAGTAGTCATTATATGTCTCTCTCCAGTCTTTCCACATAGTTTATCAAACAATCAGTTTAACAAGCCGCTTTTAAAAGAAATAAAGTTTAAAAGAAAAAAAGAAATATTTTCAAAACTAGACATCAATAACGTGTTTATATGTCTGGGAAAATATCTTTGTCTCGCATAATGCAAAGAAAATTGAGAAAACTTTTTTTTTTTTTTCTTGCTGTTGTTATTTTTGAAAAGTATTTTCACGTATTTAACTAAATTAAAGTGACTAGCAGTTTAATGATATTAAACCAAAAATAGATATCAGTTGATAAGCTTGAATAAGTTATTCATTTATTAAATACCTTTGTGGAATATCAAACCAGATCGTTTATCTAATGTTTAATACGCATAATCTAATGTCGACATTTGTTAATATAATTTTAAAATACTCAGCCAAGAACAGGTAAAATACAAATATATATACTCTCATTGTAGTCAGGAAATTTACTGATAAAACAGCTAACAATTCCGCTACATCATAAGCATTGAAAGACCAGCATTATCTAATGTCTACATTTGTTAATATAATTTTAAAATACTCAGCCAAGAACAGGTAAAATACAAATATATATGATATTTACTTGGTGAGCACACCCAAGTTTGGCACAAGGCCATTTTTACGTGCTCTTACCCGGGCTT
>JAUZSX010158697.1:0-16935 GCA_034780655.1 Idiosepius hallami
TATATTATAATAATAATTTTGTCTAAGAATTACTCCTTAACACATACAGACACATCAGTCAAGGCCTCTACATATACAATATGAACAACAATTGTGTAAAAACTTAAAACCGTGCTTTTGTGAGAAGTAATTTTATAAGTGAGATAAATTGGCCACTAAAAGATCAAAAGAACATCCAAGGCAATAGTGTTGAGGTGAAATTGAAAAGATAAGAATGGCAGAATATATCTGGGGAGAAAGAGAAAGGAAGAACTAACTACCACTGTGGAATGAAGTTGCAAAAATTCCAATGGCCCAATAGATAAAAGTATTGAGTTTGTTCATGTTTAATGGATTGAGAACAATCGTAGATTAAATAAAGGTTTAAGTTCATAGTCTTGTGAAAGCTTCTCATTATGACAAAGCTTCCTAACTCTGATTACTTAAAAAAGGCTGAAGAGTTTATAAGCCAAATTGTTAAGATAACAATGAAAGTCTGAACAGTTTGAAAATTCAATACATAAAGAGGAACTTTAAACAAAATTTATTTCCCATTCAGTTCTATCAAAATATACTAATTTTAACACACATAACAAACATTTACATAGTATTATCTTGAAATCATTTGGGCTTTCATATTTTGCAAAACTATTCAATAAAATAAAATTAATTTATCTGTACTATGAAAAGTGAGAAAATAAAAGTCTGCTTTTTACCTGGCTTTTAGTTCAAATTATACTAAAGATTTTTCTTGTTAAAATAATCTGACTTAAAACAGGTTATAGGGGAATAAGTGCAAAAGTGATTTTTGTTGTACTTCAGTTGTTAAGAAAATTTAAACCTGTCTCTTGCCATTTTTATACTAATGGTAAATAATATTTTTTTAAATTCCTCTTTAATAAATATATTTACTAATCAAATTTTGATTCATCCTTGCGGAACCAAAATGATTTTCATTGGTCATGAATTTATTAAAAAAAGGTTTTCCCTATGCCATAGAAATATAACACTGAATGAAGACTGGTTGACTAATTAATTGCTACACATAATTATTTCCTATTTGATCGACAATTATTAGAAATTTTCTGGTCAATAAAACCAGGAAAATGAAAATAGAAAGAAAAAATAAGTCTTAGACAACCAATTCAGTATTGTTCTAAACCAATTAGCTCTCAACCACTCTTCACTGAGATTGGACCACAATTATTTGGTTGAAGCAATTTAACAAATGTTTCAATGCTTAAGACTGATTGGATAAACAAATCTTCTATAAAACAAATATGGCAGTATCTTTTTTTTCATTCAGTGATATATAATTTACAAATATATAAATATAATTAAATATACCTTTGCTAAATCTGGAATATCTCCTTTATCAATGCCAACATTCTGAAAAGAAAGAAAATTCAGTCAAATTTATGCTAATATGAAACAATTAGATGAAAAATGGGAAAACTATTTGTATCTAAATTTCTAGTACTTAGCAGTATACAAAATGTAAAAACTCTTACTAGTTCACTGTTTAAAGAAAACCTTAATTGGCAAACATGCAACGGGAATGGAAGTGATAGATTAATACTATTTATTTTTTTAACCTTTGGACCCTGGCATAAAAAATGATAGCTACTGAAAAAGACAATAAGTAATTAGCAAAAGTTTTGATAACATAGGGATAACTTTTTGAGATGTTATTGTGAAAGATCTAGACATCAGACATATAGAAAGCTAAATATATTTGTAAACAGGACTAAATCAAGAAATAAAACAACATAATTAAATTGTACATAAATAAAAATACACATAACCCCAATACACATAAATCTATTTACCTTTTCCATCCTGGCTAATGTATTATCGAGATCTTTGGTTATTATTTATTTTCTCTGAAATTGAATGCTAATATTTTTTTTTTTTTCACATATGTATAAAACCTATTAATCTTACTAACACTGTTATTTAGTTGTATCTTTATTACTAACACTTAAACATTCCCTTTCCTTCTCACTAGCAATCACTTTCAATCTGATTGCCTCTTCCCTTCCCCCCAAAGAAAGGAGAAGAAGGAAAACAATATAAATAAAGCATAGACTATACAGAAATATATATATAAAAAAGGAATGGCTGAAAAAGGCTCTAATATAGATAAGACTTTTACTCACCTCTGCAACTTTCAAGAATTCTGATACTTTGTCCATTCGTACCAGGAATTTCTTATAGATGTCCAGAGCTTCTTTACACTGCTTTTTGTTCATATCAAAATATTTTTCTAGAAAATAATACAGGTCATAAGGTCAGTGATAAAAAATGAAATTCTAAAGTAATATAAGGAGTAAATCATAAATAAATATGTTTGCTCACTTCATAAAATGAAAAAAAAAAAGTTTTTTTTATTAATGAAATGCTTTTATTCTTCATGAAAATAATTTTTTTTTTTTCATTATTAATTGATTCATTGATTGTTAAATAGGCATATTCCTTGTTGATCCCCACTTCTAGTTGGTTATTGGCATTGCCCAAACATCGATAATCAAATGTAGTTTTTCTATTTAAGACTAAGTCAAAAATTCCAGTATTTTGTTGTTGGCCTGTCCCCCGCCCCTGTCTTCCATTTTCAACAACCAAGCATTTTTTTTCGGAGCAAACATAGGCTGAGACACAGGCCAAGGTTTGATCAACTTTGGCAGGTCAACCTGGTGAGGCAGTCTGATGTTTGTAATAGACCAAAACTGTCGATGATCTAGGGTTAACATCACTGAAAATGTATCCCAGCCACATCGTCTAGATGCATTCTTGAAAAAATAGGCAAAAAATCTCCAATAAAGATTTTCTGAGAAGATGCCAACTCGAAGACATAGGAATAATAATTAGGAAAAGGCGATGGAAATGGATTGGGCATGTCTTTCAGGAAGGCCCTAAATTCGTCATTAAAATAGCGTTAGATTGAACCTCGGATGGCAAAAGGAAGAGAGGAAGACCAAAAAAGACTTGGAGAAGAACAGTGGAAGGAGAGAGAGAGAGGATATGCAGCTTTCATGGGAAAAGCTGGCTGGGATGGCTCAGGATAGACAGAAATGGAGGAACTTTGTTGCTGCCAAATGCACCTGGTATTACACCCAGTGGTGCGTTTGGCAGCATGATAATGCTGATGATGAAAGTGTACTTACCTAACAAATTAATAATACCATCATTGTAACAAGCAAACAATCGGATTAAATCTTTAAACAAAAGTAGAAAACAAGCATTGATAACACCATTGGTCAATTCATTAGGAGTGCACTGGAAAAAAAAAAAAGATTTTTTAGAAAATTTAGAATTTGAAGTAAAAAAATTATCGAATAATTGAATTAAAAAAAAAAGGAATTTAGAATTAATTGATTGATTGATTGTTTTAACTAGCACATTTACTCTCATTGCGTAATTCAATGCTGAAAACTGTTTTAAATTGCTCTACCTGGTTTACTTGTTTTACAGTTTTTGCTTGTTTATGTTTTTGTCAAATTTTTAAAAATTAATTAAAAAAACTGTTTATAATTAATTTTAGCATACATTAATAGATATAAATAATTTTTTATTTGAAACATTTTCAGCAACCACTTCAGATTGATACTAAAATTATATTTTGTACGGATAGCTTTTATTTATTTTTTTGTTTTTTTTCTTTTTGAGGTTTTTATTTAAAAAATAAAAAAAATTTCAAAATAAATTTTCAGCATTATGGGAATAATTCTTAGTATTGGGTAAATAATTTTATTAGGTTGTTTGATTAACCCCGATAATACCTCATATATCAAATTTCAAGTCTCTTGGCCAAAAATTGACAGAGTAGTTTGGTAGAGAGTTATTAAATTTCCTCCATGCTTTTATTTAAAAAAATATTTTTAATGGTCATAAAATCTGAAGGTTAGGATGTTAAACTGAAACTTATTACATGTTAACTATTTATAAGTCAAGTCATGTCAGAGATACCGATTCCAGTCAGACCATCAAAGTTAAGCAATGTCTCTCCTGGTTAGTACTTAGATGGGTGACCATCTAAGAATACCAGCTTGTACTGGGATGTGTAAATACCTAAGAGAGTGACTTCTGGTGTGGTTAAACCACTGGGATAGATGCACCCTTAGACTTTAGCATCAAGGAAAATAAAAAACTCTAAACTAAAAACCTGAGGTCTGTTCTTCATGTAGTCTGTGGGACACCCTTGCACTGGTTATGTATTGTCAGCAGTTTCAAGAAGTATAGATGGTGCTACAAGGGTATTCACCACTATAAACAAATATCTGTGTGTTAGTCCAGCAGCAATACTTTGACGACATACATTAAAATCAATGGGAGAGTCCATTATGTGTGTGTGTATATATATATATATATATATATATATATATATATATATATATAAAAATGAAATGTAGCAGATTTACTCAATTGGGTACTAGAGTATACAAATGTTGCCTCTGCACATGTGCAACATAATGAGTATAAGTCAATGAGCAGATGTTAGTTTACTCAAATACATAAAAAATAGATAAAAAAAGTTTTTAAAATAACTAAAGATATCTTAAAAAAGTAATTTGGACAAGTTTGGATAATTACACATATAAACAGAACTAAGCTTAGCATGTGTTTAAATAAAAGTAACAAAAGCATTTTTTAATAAAACATATTGCTATTGTAAATTTGAATGGTGTTCGCATGCTTTATAACTTTTTCGTAGATGTTTAAATTTAACAGTATCTAATTTAAAGCTTCTGTAGAACAATGACAATTTAAATCTACTATAGAAGCTTTATATTAGGTACTACTAGTCAAATTAGGTACTGCTAGTCAAAATTTAAAAAAAAATTCAAGACAATTAAATTTAGTTCTCTTATTCAATAAGATAAAATAGATTAAAAAATTTTTTTCCTGTGTTTGAATATCCCAAAATCTCTGAACCAAAAATTGACACAATAATTTCATAAAGAATTACTTTGTAATAGGTATCTCTCTGTAATAGAATGTAACTGATTGACTGGTATTTGTGGATTACAATTTCAAAGTTTAAAAGTTATTAACCTTTAAAACATTCCCTCCCCTTGCCAAAATAGGTGCACCATATGGAATTTTCTATTGAATGCTTTTTGTTATAATCCACAAGTAATTTTTATATGACCTTGTTACAAAAGAGGAGTTTAATACTAGATTTTGTGGGACATAAATAGAGAGATCTATTTTAAAAATCAATAATACATACATCAAATTCAAGAAGGGCATCCATCTGCTTTTGCAAGACAGGTAATGTCTTCAGGAGCTGAAATGGGAACAAATTTTAAATATTGATAAGTTGTTTTCAATAAATACAAACTATCTAAAAGGTTGTTTTGTAACAGCTGTCATAAAAACTTGTAAACAATTTAAATTGTATAAAAAGACTTGATTCTAATGGATTTAATAAAATTAAGATAAAGTATCCTTTTTTTATCTGAATATAAAAAATTATGAGGGCATGACATTGCCAGTTGCTACGAAGCCACCATAAAATCTTTTTATTATTATTATTATTAATGTTGAGAGAACAATGACTATTTTCCTCCATATTTTTCTATTCAAGCATTTTTTCCAAAATTTATATTCTAATAAATACAAAGTTTAAACTTTAATTATTTTTCATCTGTTATGTTTTTGTTATATATATGTATGGAAGTTGACAAAATGTATATATATATAATTTTACAACTTCCATAGTTCATTTGTAGGGACTAGAAATAAATTTATTTCATTGAGAAAAATATGATTTATTATCTAAAAAAAATAAAGTAGAAAGAAAGTAATTATTTTAAAATGAATACATTATTTAAAATAATTGATTATTTGAATGCAGATTTTATAACAAAAAAAAATCTTTTTTGTTAGATATTGCTTTGGTTACAAAGCCACTGCTTTTAAGGATTAATACATAATTACCTGCTTAAAATATTCTCTAACTATATAGAAATTTTTTTTTAAATTAAAAAACGATTTTTATTTAAAAAAAACAGAGTTTTCATGTTCACATTTTAACACAACCTTTCATAGATGATTACCAAAACCATCATGAAATTTAATCTAATTTCCTTATCATCAAGGCAGTTATTGTTTTGCTTCCATGTCATATTAAAATGCAGAAAATACCTTATTTTAAAACTCTGCATTTATCTAAAAACTTATATTGTTCATTGCATGTTTGAATTGTTTAGTTTTGATTATTATCTTTATTCAAGATACTCTAATTTCTAGTCAGATCTTCCTCTATCCCTTCCAGACTTCAAGTAACATTTAAAGAATATGAAGATAATTTTGGCTGAAATGTTGTGAAAATAACAATGGAGACGGAAGTAGAAATTCAAATAACTAGAATAAAAATGATAGAGATGATAAGATTAATCGTTAAAAAGGGGTTATTGAAATAGTTTGTTGTGAGGAAAAATGATATACATTTCATTGTTAGGGAATGGAATGTTTCAGCATGGCTAATTCAGTGTCGATTACAACAGTCAACATTTTTATAAAGATTTTGTACTTTTAAAAATAATCAAGAAAAACAATAAGAAAATATCTTTGTTGTTGAAAATTGACTGTTTGTTTTTTGTGTTAAGGTTCTAAAGTTTGAAATATTGGATTTTTTGGTAAATTTCATTCGATTGTATTTAAGAAAAAGTTTTTTAAAAAATTAAAATTCTTTAAAATTGACAAAAAAATAAATTTTGTACATTGTGTTAAAGGAAGAATAAATAAATTAATAATTCATTATTATTTTTTAAAAGAATAAAAAAAAGTTTTAAGCTTAAAAAAGTAAAAAGTTATTAATATTATGTTTTCTATGGAATCTTTTAATATTTAATCAAGAAAAAACAGTATTTCTAAAAAAAATAAATATCAACAAAAAATGAATTCAAATAATTTGGGAAAATAGAAAAAAAGTCTTTTTAAAGCCATTTATTGAAAAGTGGTATTAAGTTAGGGTTTAGCCTACAATAGGAATTATATAGTAAACTTTAACTTTTGAACAAATTAGCAAAAACTAGTTGGAGTTTTCACATGAACTTAGCATAAAATTTGGATAAACTACAGGATTTTCTAACTTTTTCATTGAAAATTTGATAGGCAATCTCAAAGGTACTGGTTACATCATTTCTTCTTAAACCTTTTACACCTAGTGGTGCATTGGGCAGCAAATTTATTTTTTTGGCTGTTTCTGTAGCATTCTTGTTTTTATGAGAAAGAGTTGCTAGCTCTATGCTCAACCCCCAAAAATGGAGGACCTTTTGTGGGCTATTGAAATCAGTGTTGCCCTTCCACCTAGATGAGATACTCTGCCGAGTTAACAAGCTCCATCTGCCTGAGGTAGCTAAAAGTAGATTCAATGATTATGACTGGGATTTGAACTCTCACAATACAATTCCATAGTACAAGCTTTTACCAATGCTCCACCTCGCCACCTGTTTACATCACTACTCTACAAAAAAGTTCAACCTATTAACCAAATCTAACAATTAATTTCTAATTCTACAATAGTAAATATTTAGAATTGGTTTTATTTTTTGTCGATTTTTTATTGATTTGAATTTTAATTCTAGAAAGATCTTAAATAAGTTTGTAACAATTTTTTTTACCAACCTTTTCTGCATTCATTGTTCTTAATGTACCATCTTCTTTTCTAAAAAGAATAATGAAAAGTGAAATAATGAAACACAAATTTACATAGAAAATCAAACACAAAAATTTTAAATAATCTAAAAACATAGAAAATAGATTAATATTATAATAATATTAATATAAATACCATTGTTGAGGATTGTCAGAAATGTAATCACAATGAAATATCTCATACAAATATATAATATACATTTAAATGCATAAAACATTCTTTAATCAAAACATACATATCTAAAAGAAAACCATTTGATAACTTAAGCTAAGAGCGTTCTTTCCTCTTATGTGCAGCTCTTGTGTTTATATATCCTAACAAATTCTGCTTTCCCAAACGCCTCTATCGGGTAAATATTTTTCAAAGCTATCAAATTAACTATGAGGTGCCCCAAAAATTGTTATGTCATATGTTATATATATATATATATATATATATGGATTCTTTTTATAAAAAAACATATGCCAATAAAGATTCACAAATTACTTAGATTGACATAAGAAAATTATTCTTTGTTTGTGTGTCTGTCATCTAAAGACCATCAAAATGTAGGGTTAGTTTCATTCCTATATGTACCACAATAGTAGTGTTACTTAAATAATAAGGCTGAGCAATATTGCTAGATAGAAAATCAAGCAATTCTAAATGGATACCTAGAATAATGTTTTCAGTATTACAATCCCATTTGTATTTTGTATGTCTTTAAAACTAAAGACAAATACAAATCTGTGATTATTAATGTATTTAGAATGAATGTCATACTAATAATATCTATTCTCTATTACTTACCCTCGTTTTATTTTGCAGAAATCAAATGCCATAAGTCGATAAGAGATGGCTTTTTCATTCAGGTATTTAGCATATCGTCTAATGAAGGTAGACATGTCATATCCTGAAAAATCAAAGAATTTAGAAAAAACAAAATTTAATTTTGTAATAATTGTAATAATTGATATGTTATATAAAAATTAAATTCAAGTTGCTTAAGAAAAAAGAAGAGTCACAAGTTCATTAAACATCTATTCATGAAACAAGTAAAATACATTTTGGAAAGGAATAAATAATATTCAGAAATTATGAAATAATAAAACCCCTTTTCTCACAATCAAAGTTTTTAATTGTTTCTCACAAGTTTGAACAATAAATTCCAGAAAAAATGTAGCAAATAGATTTATTGTTTAAATATTCTGATTTCATAATCTTCACAGAAATACAGAGTAAATTCTCCTGGCACAAAAGTGCAGGACACAAAATGTTTTTAAAATGATTTAAGTTGAAAATTATTTACCTACATCTTTAATTACTAAATAATAGATTTATTTTCAAAAATTGCAACAAAATGTACATTCGGTTCCCAAGGGAACATAGGGTCACAAAATGTACATTAAATAAAATAAATCCAAGATATTTTTTAGATTCAATTTAAATTAAATCTTTATACCTTACTTTGTAAAGTTCAAGTGCACTGTGAAAATTGATGATTTTTTAATAAAATCTTGTACCTTAATTTTTCTTTAAAAAAATTTTGCTTATAGCAAAAAAAAAATTTCTGGTAAAAGAAACCTAAGATATTTCAATTGTTTGGAGATCAGGTTTCCTTTTTATTAACTGCAAGCCAATTTGTGCAAGTTTACATATTCTTGATTAGGAATTGCTTTTATATACATAGAGTATTAGCAGAATAAGCAAGCATTACCCATCCATGTCAAAAATTTTTAGTAGTAGTAGTAGTAGTAGTAGATAACAATAAGAGTAGCAGGTAGAAATTATTTATTAAGAGTTGGAAAAGAGAGCTTAGGTTTTTAGTAACCTTTTTCAGTATTAAGATTTTGAATGTATTTTGTTGTAATCTTTGAATGGAGAATAAAGCCTAGTATTAGTGTTGGTCAAACTTTTGTCTGACATTAAGGGTGACAGTCACAACAACATATTTTTTGCTTAAAATGTTTGACTTATTTTTGATAAAAATTCAATTCAATACAAGAAGAAAGTTAAGTTTATTTTATACATTATTTACATTATTTCTATTGCAAATTTCAATAATAATTTAAATCTTCTTGTCTTCTTAATTAAAAATTATTTTCATTCCTTTTAACAAATCACTGTATTTTGGGCTGAATTTAAATGAAGGTGTTTTTAAGTTTTAGAAATGGTTGTTATAGTTCATTAAAAGTTCCACAAAGAAATAATTATTCCCGGTCATTAATTTTTTTCAAACTTTTTTAGTGAATAAAAAAGGTATAAAATAATAAAATTGTTTTTATAAAACTGTTCATGCTTTTATTCAATATTTTGAATAATTGATTTAATAAAATAGTTATTAAAAATTATTGGAAAAAGATTTAATGTAACAGTGTCACCTTAAAATCTATTCTAATGAAGTCATGCTAGGGTTAGATGTTATCTTTAATATAAAAAAAAAATTACAACTGCCCCCCAAAAATGGTTTCTGCTTAAACTATTAAATAATATATCAACAATTATTGGGTCGAGTATCTTAATACAATTCCCTAGAGTTCTTCCAAAATTTTTAAGTCCTCCTTGACCATCCTCAGCAATTGATATTCTAGTTTTTATTGTGTTTTCATCTCATGCATTTATTTTTTGTAGTTGTATTTTTTCCTAGCATTTTTCCATGTGTTCTTTTAGGTGTTCTTTGAGAAACTTTTTTTTCTTTCAAATAAATAAAAAAACATATATGTAAGAGTCTGTTGCTATTTTCGAAATATATATAATGAGCCAGCAAGATTTTTTTTCTTATTCTGGATATCAAAGAAAAGTAGATTTGCCTTCTTTTCATTTTCTTTTTTTCTAAAATCACAATACTGATTTTTTTTTCAATTACTAATAGTAACAGTAATAAGAAAATATTTTTTTATTCAGAAACATACTTAATAACATATGTTAATTGGAGCTTAAAGAAAATCAATGACCTACAAAGTTTAAAGAAAATAAGTGAAAGTACATAAGTAATCATTACTTATTTTCTATTTTGCTATTATTTAAAATCATAGCAGGCATTTAAATAACATACAAATATGTTTTTTTCTGAAATTACCATACAAAGGATTAAGAAAGTCTAAGTTCATGCAGAATGGTTACTAAAGAAATGTTATAGTAATAAGTAAAATAAATGGTATTTTATTTTCTAATGTCAGAATATTACCTTGTTTCATGGCATGAAAATCAGGAGAGCCTGGAATGGGTTGCTGTGGAGCTGAAATAGAGATCAGATTATTCAAAATAAAGAATGAGTGAGATTTTAGGATCTTAAAATATTTTTCTCAACACTAAAATGTTCTATTTTTTATAGACTTTATTTTTGATTTGTTTATTGCAAAAATGTAAAAATATACCAACAAAACTGACTTAAGAGGTAAGCTAAAAGATATATATTCAAAAAGACTTTTTAAACTTGTTAGTAAAAAACAAAATCTTAAACTTTTATATTCATTAATAAGTAATTCAAGCAAATACACAAAAATCCAAATATTTTTGTTCTTGTTGGGTTCACAATCAGAAAATGAAAGTCAAATAACTTAGAGGATTAAGGACAATTGTCAAAGCCATGTTTATAAATTCCAACAAATAATACTTAAAATACTGAGGTATTGAAAAAAACTTTTTTTTATAAAAAATAATAATTACTAGAAATTGATTAAATAAAAATAAACCATCTAAAAATTTGATTTTCAGCAAAAATGAAAAAAAAAATTCTTTTTAACAAATCTAATTGCTGTTTTTGAATTATTTGAACTTATGGAATAAGCTCTTAAGATTGTTCAATTCATTCAGGCTAATAAACTCATTATCATTGTTACATTTTTGGCAGTCAGTAGATGTTTACTTTGACCTATTTTAGATAGTATGACAAACTTCATCTTTGAATGTACCTGTTCAGTTTACCCAAGCAGAATGAATTAAGTATACATGAAAGTTTGAAAGTTCATCAAGCAATACCTAGAGAAGGCCAAAGGGCACATTAACTAAAATTAAGAAAATTAACTAAAACATCATGAATGAATTAAGACTAATTGTTTGATAGAATTTTGAAAATAAGAAAAACTCAAACTATGAAAATTTGTATCCTATTGATCTTATATCTCATTATAAATATGACTTATTTTTTTTATGTGAATCTGTCATAAATGCACAAATCTAGTTATAACAGTATTACCATGAAAAAAGAAGAATCATGTATGAAACTTTATACAACCAATAGAATGATCAAAGAAATAATCAACAAGTATTTTCAAATAAACTGAGAAAAGCATTGAGATGATTAAAACAAAAATTGAAATTCCTTGTTTTAGTCAGTCTAAAATTATTTTCCTAATGAAACACGATATCATCTATAAAAAAAATGACAAAGATAAAAATCTTAAACTGAACAAATACTAAAAAAGAAAAGCCATAATCAAAAAGATACAGAACATAGAAACTCAAACTTCAAGACTCAATAGATAAAAAAATATTAATTACTAAACATTTCATTGGGTTACTTTTACTTTATTTTTGGTTTATCCAAGAATCCCCCAATCTTCAATTGGTCAAATTATAAAGGAATTTATTCATAACATCTCTAATTATCCAACAATATTTCTAAATTGATTACGGATGAATTGCCAACAACTTAAAGATTTTTGAAAGGGAGGAAACTTGCAACATTCTCTGATAAAATGTACAAGGTGGTTTTCCAAGCCTGCTATTAAATTGAGTTGAGAAAATATATAGATTCATAATTTTTAATGGTAAGACAACAACAAAATACCCTGAAATAATTTAAATACACTATTTACACTGAGTTTTCAAAAGTTAACTCCACTTAACATCCAGTTTATAAAATTAGAATTTCTCTTTAAACGCTACCAACAAATTTAAGCGTAATTTTAAAGATGGTCACTTGCAATTTTAAATACATAAGATTTAATCTATAGGATTTTCCAAATCTCTTTCTTAGAATTAAAACACAAGTTCTTTGTTTATCATTAATTTTTAGCAATAAAATATATATTTTTTTGCTTTGTAAATCTTTTGAAAATTCAAATTTGAAGTCATTTTGTTCCTCTTAGGCATTTTTCAAAGAAAAATAATCGGCATAAAACCAATATTTTTAAATATATAGTATTCACTATCTTATTGAAAAACTGATATTAAAAATGTTCTTTCTCTTCTTAGGTGATATTTAGTTGCATTTCTTATAATTGATTGGAAAAATGTTGAAGGCATATCACAAATATGAGTAAATACATACCATGTGTGTGGGTGTAAGTTTTATTAACAGGACTCTAGAGAAAAAAAAGTTGTGTTTTATTAACAGAATAATATAAGTCTACCAAAATTAAAATAAAGATTTACCAAAATGAATACCAGTTAGGAGAACTTAAAATAGTATACATCGGTATTTAAATAGCTAAAACATAGGTTTTGATTCAACAATTCATTTTTAAAATTATTACTTCTCTAAAAATTTTAGAATTACTCAAAAAAAAAAAATTTTTTTGCGAAAAAGAACAGAGAGAAAAATGGAAAACATCAGCAAGAGAGGTCTGCAGAATAGTATGAAAGAGTCTACGAGAGGAGGAAAACTGTCCCTGAAAGCAAAGGCTTCAAGGGATGGGTCTTTTTGGATGAGTGGCAGCCAGCAGGACTTTGTTTCAGATAGCCAATAAGCATGGAGAAAAGTGCACAAAAACTTGACACCAGGACAGTGGTCAGAAGGGTTGTAGAGTGATAAATCTTTTAAGTTTAAACTGTTTGGAATTAAAGGGAAGGGGAACATGCAGACACGGGTTGGAGAGCGAGTGAAAGATGAGTATGTATAATCATTAATGAGACGTGGTGGTGGTGGGTTCAGCATAGTTGGGGGTTGTTTTATGAACACGAGTTCTGGTGACTTGGTAAGGGGGGGGGGACAGTACTATTCAATCTTACAGGGATATGTAATTCCATCTGGATTGAAAATTATTAGTCAAAATTTCAGCTTTCAGCAAAATAAAGATCCAAAAGATAATAACTTGTGTCCAAATTAATTAAAATTATAAGAAACTGCTGAAGTGTTTGAAGTGATCTATCTATTGTCCACAACAGTCACAAGACCTGTTACCAATGAAACTTGAATGAGATGAGTTGAATAAATGGAGTATTCTAACCTGTGGAACAAATTTGACTGGATTTATTGAAAAAAAAAAACAGCAGCTAAAGATTCAAACGCAAAGCCGAGCAATATTGCTAATTGGCTACTAAAGACCAAAACAATAACAAATGTCTTTAAAATAACTGGTAGATGATAAAAAAAAATAACTGGCAAAATAACAAGGATCATTAACTTGACCATAAGAGCATTAACAGAAAACCCATAATCTTTAGCCAATTCAAAGTAGCATTTAGAAGCTTTAAAAAGGCAGAACATTTTTTTAAAATAAGGGATCCAAAAGCATTACAAAATTTTTAAATTCCTACAAACTTGATTAAATCAAATTCTCTCCAAAATAAGAATCACAATTTAATAAAAATCAAAGATTTCCAAAACCAAAATATCAGATTATATTTGTGATGCAATGAGACATGTAAATCTTAAAGAATCTATTTTAGTTTTGACTCATAAAAGTCTCTTTGTAGAACTCACTGGTGGTAGTCAAGGAAATAAAATAGTTTTGAAGAAAGGTGATGTTCAAATCTTCCTCAGAAATATTCAAAGTAGCCTAAAAAATACTAAGTACATACTTAAATTTAAACAAAATTTACTACCATTAAACAAGGTGCAAACCAACTTCAACCCCAGTAACTCTAAAATATACCCTAATGGAACTGTATGCAATCTCAACTATGAGAGACATTCATACTGTTTAGTATTGTTTCTGTAAGCTTCTCAGATATTGCATTCCTACAACTACCAAAAACATCACAAATATAAAAGAAATAGAAAGTATTAACTTTATTGAAGACTTTTAATAATAATAAAAATAATAAAATACAAGTAAAAAGTAATCTGTAGTTTTCAAATAACAGATTACTGACTGCAAAGTATGAACAAGGAAATATGCCAATTTACACAAATCGCATGGCTAATAATATCTATAATATAAGTACATTATGATGTTGCTGGACCTTTAAATATGGTTAGCAGAGAAATTTTCAGATTATTCAGTTGGTGTACCAGAATTTGCATGAAGAAAAATATAAAATTCTTTTAACAACAATCTTTCAAAGCTCATTAATAACTGATGAAGTCTATTCTTTTTTTATAAACCAGACAAAAATCAAAGTGCTTAATATATATATATATATATATATGTGTGTGTGTGTCCTTTTTCTTTTTTTTAGCAAAGGTTATTAAAAAATATATATTTAAAACTTCAACAAATTCTACTGATAAATTCAAAATCAAGCTCAAGCTTAAGCTTGAAAGATATATAATTTAAAAAATTACTAATCTATCAGAAATTAAAGACCAATAAAGGTTTTCATACTTTCTCTAGGGGAAATTGTCAGTAAAATGTTTTCTCTTTAAAATAATTTAAATCATATTTTTTTCTAGACTCATTTTTAAAAAAAGTCTTACTTTTCACTGTTTGTACCATGACAGTAAATACTTGTGTCCTAATCAGATCGTTTGGTAAATTTTTAAAAGTTGCATCTTGAGTGACCTTTTTATAGGTTATATTTATATCCTTGGCGATTTGGTTATATATCAAATATGAAAAAGTTGACAAATTGTCCTTGGAGTGACAAGTGAACTCTGAGTTGTTGCAGATCTTTTCAACATGAGTTGTAATGTTGTTGAGGGGTTTCATCTTCATTATCACCATGTTGCCCGTTTCAGCTCAGGGTAGGGTAGTTTTAGAAAAGATCAATCCTCTTTTTTGCTTGCCCATGGTTTTTTGGTAAGAAAAGTCCCCACATGTAAGCCTCCATTTCTGGGATACATAACACATTGATACCCTTTGCAGCTTTGCCCACATGATATGCCCCAATTCATCTCTGTTGCAGTTGGTCAGGATCATATTTAATGTGGCTATGCACAGGCGTGTCCTATCTCGGTGCATGGATGTTTGTGTAAGGCATGTTCTTATTTTGTGGTGACAAACAATGTTTTTTTCCAAGCATAAAATATTAGTTATATATATTTTCTTTCTATATATGTTCTTTTTCCTGAAAGCACTCATTTATTATTCTTTCTCTATCAGTCACAACCTGTGTGACCAAGCTGGTGCCCAGGGGACAACTGGCTTCACCCCAAAAATCTAATCTTTTTATAATCAAAATTGAAAAGATTTCTGATTTCAATCTTAATTATTTTGTTTTAATTTCTTAAAATAATAAAATTAAAACAAATATGTAAATACATACTTTACTTCTTAAAGAACTAAGCTGGTTGAAAAAATGCCAGTAAAATATTTAAGAATTCAAAACAAATGTTCTGTTTACATTTATCAAAGTTTAAACTGAATCTAATGAGCTACTATCATATAAAAACATCATCTACCATTCGTGTGACCTATTGTCAACAATCCCATATTTATATTTGTTTCATAGATTTTCTAAAACTTTAACTTAACTTCATTTTTACTTAATTTAATTCTAACCAAATTGGATTTTTAGGTGCTTATCATACTCTACTAATGATTGATATTGTTACAGATTGTCCCATAGAAGCTTTTCTAACAAGTTAGTTACAAATAATTACAAGTTTATTTGTATTAGTAGTTATGAGTAGAGAGTCTGAACATTGTTTAATGCCCTTCAAATTCACAGTAACTGTATTTAATTATGACTTATTTATTCATTTGACTATCATAAGAGGGTTTTTTTTTTCTTTTTTTTTTACTATCAAAATATGGAGTTATTCTTCTTTTAGCATTTTGAGATAAAAAAGAAATAAAAATTATTTCCACCTTTGAAATCAACTTTAAGAACTACTTTTTAGTAAAAAGTTATAATAAAATAAAATATGTATAGTGATGCACATAAGATCCAAGTACCACAAACAGAGGAAATTATACAGTGATGAACAATAATTAATTCAATTATACTTAATTCTAACACTTTATAGAGAGAGAAGAGAGAGAGATCATTATAATTATTATGTCATATTGTTATGTAGGAAAAAAATTAAATTTTGAAAATGGATAATTGCTAAACAAGATAAAACTTGAAAAAATAGTGAAGTTAATTTAATTCTTTATTCATTTAGAAATAATGAAAGGGATTAAAAGTTCCTTGTTGATGATTCAAGAGTACCTTAAGAGAGTGTGATGATGGGTTTTTAAGCAAATTAGTTTATATATATA
>JAUZSX010158806.1:0-16935 GCA_034780655.1 Idiosepius hallami
TTTGTTTGTTTTGTGTTTAACGGCATATCAACCTTTTTAGGTCATTTTAATGCCGAGAATAATTACTTATGATAAACATTATTCTTTATACACACATAGTTTTTTTTAATAAAACAAGTTGCACTATTTAATCATAGCTGGAGGGAAGATGGGGAGCCATACCTTTCCCAAAGGTATTCATCGACATATCAACGGAGATGGAACACCTTGGATTTGAATGCGCATACTACGGTTTTGAAGTCTGATTGCTTATTCACTGAACCACGTCAACCGCCCCACATAGATTATGAAGCCTAATCTCAGAGAATTCCCAAATAAAATATAAAAAAATAAATAAAAGCAAGCCGAAAGGTGGTGTAATAATAACTATAAAAATGAGGATAACAGTCTGCAAAATAAATACAAAGATTAAGAAGTCTCATCTCAGGTAGGAATGTAACAAGACTCAGTCTTCCTATCCAAGGTCATGGCTAAACACCTGAAGATTGCCACAGGTAACAACAGTTTTTGGCCAAAATGTGGTCAAGGAAGAAAAAAAAGTCCACATTAAAAAAAAAATGACACTCAGATTATGAAACCTCATCTCTAAATAAAAAGTATCAAAGTTTGATGAATTTATAAGATAGATTTTTTTCAATTATCTATAAAAACCAGTTCATAATAAAATTAATATTTGGAATAAAAAAAAAAAAAGGTCCAATCTTTTTTTAGAATTGATTATAACTATTTGTAAAATGAATAAAATTGTACTGACCACATTGTCGGACAACATTAAGGTATTTTCCAGTGTTGAGGACTTTCTGAGATACTTGGGCTAAAAACACGGGTGTCCGATGTTTTCTGTTGACGTAATGTTGTTCCCAATAAGTAAATACGTTGTCAAGGTTAATAAAAATGATTAATGATAATAATAATAATAATTTTTTTTAAAAAACGTTCCCTACAACAGCTACACATGCAGAAAGATTTTCATTGGTTCATTTACTAAACTATATTTCTTTAATTTTTTTTATTTGATTGATACACACTTTTTTTCCAGTATTTTTTGTTAAGGCTTCAAGTTAGAATAAGGCTTAAAAAAACAACAAGGGGTTTTTGTGAATAAATATAAATATAACAATTAATATCTAACTCTTGCGAGGACCGTTCATTTAATTAAAAAAAGTATTTAATTTCATTTCATTTAATAAAAAAAGAATGCTTTTTTTTATTAAATGAATGGTCCCTGTATTCTCAAAGGATATTCATCCAATTTTTCTTTGTTCAGATCTTCATTTTCAGCAACAAAAAACTGGAATAGAAAAGAAAGATTTTTTTTCATTTTTAAATAAAAAACTGAAAACACTGAATCAAATATCAAAAACAATCATGAAAATAATAAGAAAATCCAATTTACATATATTTTATAATTTTATATAAACCATAATCTATTTATAAACTTTCCCCACTACAATAAACAGAAAAAGCTTGATGACTACATTAAAAATAAAAACATAAAACGAATAAGGAAACTCAATTTACATTCAATGAGCAATAAAATATCAAAAATAATCTATGTTTGTTTAGATTGGTTTAGTCTAGTTTCACTACATATCAAACTTTTTTAGGCAGTGCTTTGCATAGTCAGATAGTGCCTTGTGGCTCTTTACGCTAAAAATCACAATCTGCATCACCTCAACATACTGGAGGCTTTGATCTAAGACCATATATATATATATATATATAATTATACATATATATATATATATATATATATATATATAGAGAGAGAGAGAGAGAGACAGACAGACAGACAGACAGAGAGATATGTATTAATAGATGTATATTTCAACTTATAAGTGTCATAATGATTTTCTAGTTAATACTAATAATCAATTATTTTGGCAATTTTTGCATTACAAAAAAATCTGTGAAAATAAGGAGCCTTGCAGCCTCAAAGAAACTTGCAGCCCCCACGCAATTGCAGGGTCTGCGGGGGCCCTAAGCATGGCCCTGTTTTTAGGTCATATTATGCAGAAAACACTCATTTTGAAAAAAAATATTAAGCATACTATTTAACCCATATCTAGAGAGAATGTGGGGGTTCATACCTTTCCTAAGTACATTAATCCAAATGTTAACCTAAATGGAACAACTTGGATTCAAACTCATGTAATATAATTCCAAAGTCTGACTACCTTCCCACTCGGCCAAGTTAAAATTTTTACAAAGTAAATAGAATACATTTCAATAATCCAAAAAATTGTTACCTCTTCATACGGATCAGAGATAATCCCTTTATAAATCCATAGTTCAAGAATTTCAAAATAGGGTGCACACGCCTGAAGCAAAAAAATCAAAATGAATTTTGATAATTGAAACATCAATAGAAAATAGAAAATGTCATAAAATTGATTCTTATTATTTGAAATAAGGTGAAAAGAAATGCTATATATTTTCTAACAAGAAATTTAGTTGGTTTGGTTGGGGGTTTTATGGCACATCAATTACTGTGGGTCATTTGATGCCAGATCATTTATTAAAATTAAAATATTTTAATACTATATTTACTTGGTGAGCACAAACCCAAGTTTGACACAAGACCATTTTTTGTGCACTACATACCTAGGCTTTTAGGCAGCGACGGTGGAGCATTGGTAAAAACTAACTCTGGAATCGTATGACATTCACTTTAGCTGCCTCGGGCAGATGGGGCTCGTTAACTCGGGAGAGCAACTCATCTAGGTGATAGGTAACATTGAATTCAAAAAGCCCAGCATGTAAAATGGCCTTGTGCAAAACTTGGTTACGTGCTCTACCAAGTAAATATGATAACTGGGCTTTTTGCATTCAGTGTTGCCTTTGACCTAGATGAGTTGCTCTCCCAAATTAACAAGTCAAATCTGCTAGAGGCAGCTAAAAGGTGAATGTAATGATTTTGACTGGGATTTGAACTCACATAATACGATTCCAGAGCCTGAGCACTTACCAATGATTCACCGTCGCTGCCGAAAAAATATTTGATTTGACTTGATCAATAAGGTTAAGTTCTTCAGATTATTAATTTGGTTAAGGTAGGTGCGTTAGGATCATAGTTTCTTGCATAGATTTATTTTTTTTTTTTTAAGAAAGCTTTAAGATTGCATTCAGGTTTTGTTTTTTTAATAGTTCTTTTATGTTTTTAGCGTTGGAGAAGGGCTTTTTTTAAAGGATATTCATGTGGTTACTTGACTATTTTGTGATTATACCATTTCTTTTAATTCTGTACTTATTAGTAGGGCTGTGACATTAAAATATATTCTTGTTGCAGCCCTAATATCTACAAAGATAATAAATGGAAAAATCAAAAAATCAATTAACATCATGAATATTTTAAAAGCATATTGACCTAATCATGATCATCATTATTTCTTATTCCAACTCATAGTTTTTATGGAATATTTCAGGGTATTTTTCTATTAAAAAAAATCATAAGAAAATGTTTGAGTTCCAACTCACCGATTGGATTAGAAAAAGGCAAACTTCTTGACTTTTTGTGTCTCTGAAAAAAGAAAAAAAAAAGAGAAAATTATTTTTTTTTTCAAATCTTTCAATATTTTAATTGTTTTTCCTGAGAAAGTAAGGACTTGATCCAATTTTAATTTCTCATTTTTCTAAATTTTAAAATTTTCAATTTGAATGAATAATTTTTTTGGGAAAAATTTATTTCTATAAATCTGTATATTTTGAACATGTTGTTTAGTAACTTTTCAAATTTTTGCTTTAAATGTATTGCGAAAAAACTAACTATAAAAAATCAACTTCTATAGATGTTGTATATTTTGAAATAGTTCCATTTCAACTTTTTGCTTGAAATTTATTTAGAAAAAATTTGAAAAATGAATTTCCATAAAGTCTATTAAATCAATAATATTCTGAATTTGATGCTGTTGGGTAGGAACATCTCTTCTCACCTGTTTACTATTTTCTTTTAATTCCGGTAAACAAGTTTCCATTAACAAATATTCTGACTAAAAAAACATTCTTACATAATGATTATTAAGAACAACATACTTAATTATATTTTTCAACAATAATAATATTTAAAAAATTTATTTAAATACAATGATACAAAAAAATATATTTAAATTCCTAAAAGAACTAAAAATTAATTGGATCTGAAACAAACTTTTTTAATGCTAATAACATATATAAGAAATATATATTTGAATACAATGATACAAAAATATATTTAAATTCCTAAAAGAACAAAAATTTATCAGATCTCAACCAAGATAGACCTTAGTTAACCCATAGAGGTTGATAAGTAAAAAAAACAAAACATTACCTTCTATGACTAATTTTAAATAAGGTTTATCTTTTTAACATTAAAGGTTTTTTTTTCAATTCAAGAAAGTGAGTAACCAATATCAATGTCTGAACAGTGAAGAACAGCTTGACTTAAAGAGAGGACAGTTAACAAGAATTATTTAGACAAAATCTTTCTTAACTTACCCAGCAAATCCAGATGTGATTTCATGAAGTAATGTTAAAACTGCATCACCGACACATTTCCCCTGGGAGCAAAATGTGAAGAGACCAAAAATGAATTTAATTATTCAACATTAAATAAAAATGATTAAATAAAAAACAATGCTTAATTATAGTTGTAGCCCCCTGTTAATTGGTCATAATATGAATATAGAGAGTCAGGTAATATGTACGAGCGATTAAACTACGTATCTAATCTCTACTCAAAGGTAGAAAAGGTCTGGCTTACATAGAGCCAAGATGAGTTCATTATGTCAATGCTATAGGGGTGTAAACTACCCCAGAACAATTATCAAGTTTATTTGTTTGTTTTATGGCATATTAACCTTTTTAGGTCATTTAATTCCAAGAAAAATAGTTTTTTTCATAAACTTTCTTATTCATCCACATGTAATATTAAGAGAAAATTTTGCCTATATTTATAGTTAAACTGCTCAATATCAGAGATAGAGCATGGTTTGGTTTGATTTTGTTTTATGGCATATCAGCCCTTATAGGTCATTTAATGCCAAGAACAACCATTTTTTAATAAACGTTCTTATTTGTCTGCACAGTTTTTTTAAATAACACAATGTGCAGTATTTAACCCATAGCTGGAAGGAATGAGGAGATTCATTTCCCAAGGGTATTAGTCCAATTATGAATTCAAATAGAAGACTTGAACTTGTTTATTGAAATTCAAGAATCCGACTGCATTCTCACAGATTGTCTATAATGGAAGATTTCTTTTTCTAGTAAGCAAAAACAAAACAAAAACATTCGAAGTCATAATCTAATTCCTTACCTTATTTATGGAATTCACAATAGAAACAAGAATTTCAAGAGTCTTTATTGTTGGTTGCAAATAAAACCACATTTTTTGCAGAGAAAATTTCCCCTGAAAAAAAAAGAAAGACAAAATTAAAAGTAAAACAAGAAAAAATTAAATTAGAAATATTGAAAAGAAAAATCAAAATTCTTTTTAATGGTATATTAAGAAGCTTGACCCAACAAATAAGTTTCTTCTAAGAAAACAAGAAAAATTTGAATTGAAAATATTGAAAAGAAAAACCAAAATTCTTTTTAATGAAATGTTTCAAAATAGAAAGTATAAATAATACTGGGAGACAAACGTTTTTGAAACTAAATACTTGGTTCATGAACAAGATAATTGTTTTGAATGATGATAAATGAATTCTAGATATTTTCAAATTGAATCAACCAATAAATCCTAAAATATATGAATATTGAAAAGAGAAGACCAACCTGTCTATGTTCATGTTCAAGTTGTGCAACAAGCAATGTGTAATCCTTAAAAGAGACCAAAAAAATAAATATTCAGAATAAAAAAAATGTTTTTGTTCAAAACATAAAAAATACAGAAAGGAAGAATTTGAAACACAACATATCTAATTTCTAAAAATAGAAAAATTATGTTATTTACTTTAAATCTATTCTTATGAATATTTTTTAAACGTTTTTATACCTTTAGACAAAAACACAGTTTTATACGCAGTGGGTCACTTGTTTTTTATGGAAAATATTTGGATAGCAATTAGTACATTAAATTTAAGTTTGATCTCTTGTTAATTTTTTTTAGTTTTTGTGTTAGAAAGTAAAAAAGAAAACCATTATTAATTCTAAGATCATAAAGTAAATCTTGCTCTTCTATAAGTAAAAAGCACAATATTGCTGTTTAATAAACAAAACAAAAAGTTAGGTTTTAACATAGATCAACATTGCTATTTATTATGATTCATAAGATGAGAATTATCTATTTTTGAAGAAAAAAATCAAAATTCCATTTGGACATGAATACTTCAGAGTTAAGCAATACAAAAAAGCCTTATACTTTAATATTAATATTGATGTAGAGTTGAGAAATTGTTCAATACAAAAAAGCCTTATACTTTAATATTAATATTGATGTAGAGTTGAGAAATTGTTCAATACAAAAAAGCCTTACTTTAATGAGTGACCTCATAGCGGCTGCCAAAGCATGATTAACAAGTCCATATTCATAAGCAGATTTTTCTGAAATAAAAAATAATTCTAAAAAGTAATAAAAAAAAACAAACATGATGCAAAATTTTTAAAACTAAATTTCTAAAGTTTTCTGTTTAATTTTATGATACTAAGGGGCATTAAGTGTCAGTCAGAAAAAAAAGATCCTTGATATTGATAATAATGACGATGATGATAATGATCATTCTACTACTACTACTACTTGTTTTTTTGTTTTTTTTAATTAATGTCATATCAACCTTTTTAGGCCGTTTCAATGCCTTGAACAATTACTTTTGATAAACAATATTTTATATGCACATGGTTTGTTTTTTTCTTTTTGTATAACACAAGTTGCACTATTTAATCCATAGCTGATGGGGATTCATACTTTTCCCAAGGGTATTGACATGTCAAGGTAAATAGAACAACCTGGATTTGAACTAGCATACTACGATTTCAAAGTCCAACTTCCTATCCATTGGGCCACATCAACTGCCCCTTATTATTTGATTATAATCTGAGAAGATCCAAAACTTTACAGTGTTTCGATAAAAACTGACAAAATTCTTTTTAAAATGTTTCAATTACCTTCAATAAATCTAACAACAGCTGAAAAACTGGAACAAAGGGGCAAGACCCGAAGAACGAGTTCATTTAAAGATGGATCTGGTAAAGACAAACATAAATTAATATCAATACATTTATATATAATAATAATTCAATCATATAAATAGGTTTGGTTTGGTTTGGTTTTGTTTTGTTTAAGTCATATCAACTTTTTTTATGTCATTTAATACTGAGAACAATCATGTTTTTGACAAACTTTCTCTTTGTCTACATGATATTTTTTTAATAACACTATGTGTACTATTTAACTCATACCTGGGAGGAATGTGGGATTCATAATTTTCCCAAGGATATTAGTCTAATAACGAATGGATATGGAACGATTAGAATTCGAACTTGGATATTACGATTTTGAAGTCCAACTTGCTAACCACTGAGCCAAGTGAACCTCCGCGGCCATTGTTTAGCTTAATGACAAGATATGAATTACAGTTCTTCTAACAGCAGTCAGTTCTATCTTGGCTGATGTAACAGATAACGAGTGTGAGTTTTTTGCAACCACAGACAAATATTAAATAAAAATATTTAATTAACCATACATAGAGAACATACAAAATTTAAAAACCAAAAATTACACAAATGTTGTAAAATTGTATTTATCATAATTACAAATGCGAAACAATAAATAAATAAAAACCATTATTCTAACAACACTATTTTGGAAAACAGGAACTCCACTCCAGATTATTAAAATATCACGAGCCCCAAGATCTTGCAAAGTAGCTTCATTTGGGGTTATGACCCATAGTTTAAGAAGCCTGGTCATAAAGGTAAGAAAGAAAGAAAGAAAAGAAAGAAAAAGAAAAAGAAAAATTACTTACCAAGATTTGAGTCAATTCTAAAAGCTTTGGTATCAAATTTATCAGCCAGAGGCTTAGCAAGTATATATTTGCCTTCCACACCCTGCATAGAATGAATGTAATTTTAGACAAGATATTGAAAATCATAAGTTAAAACAAGGCTTTTAAATAGCTTATACATAGAAGTTAAATTAAAACAAGGCTAATTAATCAATGACAAACTCAGTATGGTCAATTGACGTTTTATATTTACTTGAACGGGCACCAACCCAAAATAAACACAAGACCATTTGAAGAGGAAGGTAATTAATTTATTTCTGAAGAGCATTAATTAAAAAATAAATATATAGAATCCATTTTTATTTGAACTTATTTTAAATTTTTAGTGTAAATACCATGTAAAAATAGCAAAATAGTCAAGTAACTGAGAGAACATTCTTTAATAAAAGCATATTGTCACAGAGATAAGCAAAAATGAAAAATAATAATCACCTCTAAAAGGTACAAAAGGTCTTCTAAGATCAACCTTTGCTGATCAACAACTGACAAGGACCCAAGAAGAGGAAACAGCTATCAAAGAAAGAAGAAAAATAATTTTTGGTTAAAAATTAAAAAACATTATCTGATTTCATCAGTTTCAAATATTCATACTTGTTCCATTAATACAGAGGTCGGAAAATAGGAGTAATTTACCCCATTTGGGGTGAATTAAAAAGTTTTGAGTGGTAATTTCTTTGTGTGCCATTCTTATGCCAGAAAGAATAACATCATTTTTCATTGTGCGCAATTCTAATGCAAGAAAGGATAAACATTTTTCTTTTTAAGGTTATTAGTCAACATATCAATGTAGATTGAATAACTTGGATTTGAACCCACACACTACGGTTCCGAAGTCCGATTGCCTATCCACTGGGCTGCATCGACTGCCACAATATTGGTTCTAAAAGAAGTGATTTTATCTTAAGATATATAGAGCAAAGTAGATTTAACTTTAAAAAACTATTATGAAATAATATAATGTTATGTCAATAAATCAGATTGTTTAGAACAGTGGGGTTTTTAAACGTTTTTTTTTGCCAGCACCCCCCCTTCACCACCCTCTTCTAACGAATGCCATAACAATGGTACATCTAGGAGAATATATGATCGAAGTATACAGGCACAAACATCTATTTGGAGCGACTGCGGAATGCTTAATTAAATCGTCCTGTTTTTCCAGCGTTTCTACCAACACCAATTTAATATTTTACTGTTATTGCCTAAAGACCCCCTTCACAATTTTAACGCCTCCTCGTCCGACTACCTATTCAACAGTGCCCTTCTGAAAGTTCATATCGCCACCCACTTTAAAAATCACCGGTTTAGAATATTAAAAGTCAACCTGATCTTTATTAGAAGGTCTTTCAGAATCTTCCATAAAATCAGCAGATAATCCAGGTCTTCTGAATAACCAATCAGGTTGATTTGGAACAACCACTGCAAAAAGAAAACAAAAAAGGATTTCATTTTAATTGGGCTAATTACAATACAACATTTGTATTTATCTTTAAAAAAAGATATGAGTTTCATTCATATAAAACCTGAGTATTTCCTGTCAGTAAAATAACACTAAATTATGATCTGCATCAGTGGTGTAGTTTGAATGTCTACTCGTCTTATTAAATTATTTAAATAATTTGTTCATTCAATTTACAATATATATATATATATATATATATATATATATATAATGTTAATCTGTATAGTATGATTGCTTATATTTATAGTTGGGGGTGCTCAATATCAGTAATAGAGCATGTATAGTAGATAAGCGTAGACACGGAGTCAATGGCCTTCAGTGACTGTTAGTTTCTCACCTGCGTGGTCATAAGACCAAAAGCCATGATGATCATGCAGTCACAGAAGACTATTGACTCTGTGTCTGCGCTTGTCAATATATAAACTGATGTAAAATAGAGATATTTTTTTCTTAATCTATTAATCACATTAAAAAGAAACTGCAAAATTGTGAATATTAGTTTACTATTACTCTTTTAAGTTATTCAAACTCAATGTAATATAAATATTTAATTTAAAAATTAGAATTGTTCTATATCAGAATATTTGGGTGCTAATACGTATAATGTATGTATGTTTAGCACAAGTATTGGCACCTGAGGGTGCAGATATAGGGAACTACCACAAAAGACTTAACGTAGAATACATAGAAAGAAATTAACTTTTAAAAACGAAAGAAATTTCTAAAATCTTTTGGATGTTTTTATGATAAAACGAAAAAATAAAAAATTATTTTTATTTTATTTTAAATTGTTTTGCTTACTAAGTCTTTTCTTTCGACAAGACTTTGCAGGAAGTTCAGGATAAACTCTTGTTGTTCCTTGTTGTTGGGCTTTGAGTAATTCATCTTTTAACTGAAAAGAAACAACAACCAAGTGATTAAGTGTTATTTTGTAATCTAGGTTTTAACAAGGGCTTGTGACTTTATGCTTATATTAAAGAATATTCTTATTATTTGACAATTTTGCCAATTTTACTATTTACTTTCCATACTTTTGTAAGGCTGTGATAAGGTTTTCATTATAGAATATTCTTGTCATGGTCCGAATAACTAGGGCCGTAACAAGTATATTCTTTGAAAAAAAGAACATTATTACAGCCTTAGCTATTAGGATGGAAAATTTGAATATGCAAGTAAGATTAATATTATTAACAGCTTTTCCTAAGTTTTTTTTTTTTTTTCTAAATATTTTGATTTTTTTCTAGTTAACACAGACAGTTGACTACAACTCTTTTCAAGAGAATTTTAAGCAAATGTTTTTAAAAGAGTTATTCTATCATAACTGAACTAAAAAACAAATAATTTCTTCATTTTCACTGCAACTCTTTTGAAAAGAAAAAAATATTTTTCCTTTGTCAGTATTAACTTTATTTTGAGCTTATATGTTATGAATTCACTAAATTTCTTTATCAAAAGCAAATCCAATAAAGAAAAGTGCTATGGAAATTATGTCATGTATTAAAATAATTTTTAAACTAAAACTTTTGATTTATAACAAAAAAATGTTAAAAAGAAAATATTAATAAGAAGTATAAAATTCTTTTTAATAACACTAGTTTGAATAAGACTGCCTAAATATACTAAATTTTAACACACAACCAAAAGCCTTGATATATAACAAGAAAATATTAATAAATGTAAAATTATCTTTAAATAATACTCGTTTGAAAAATGGCATTCTGCCTAAATATACTAAATTCAAAGTACAACCAAAACTTGATATATAAAAAGAAAAAAAAAATCGTAAAGAAAATATTAAAAAGAAATATAGTTTTTTTTTAAATAACACTTGTCTGAATAATAACATTCTGCCTATTTATACTAAATTTCATAAATGTTTTTTTATCAAAAATAAAAAATAAATTTTTTTTTATAAAAATACCTCATTGAGTTCTTTCATTGAGACTTTACTTCCTGACGCAGGCAGTTTTGACATAACCACATTGTACGTTTCATTTTGGCTTTGAAGATTGGAAACATACTGAACTAAATTCTCTTTTAAGGATGAGGTTGCCTTAAAAAAAAACACAAGTGAAAAAAAATAATTACATGAAAAGGTTAAAAATTTATCAAAATCAGAATAATCCGGAAAAAAATGGCCTAACACTTGCATCGAAAGAGAATATAACTTCAGTGGGTTCAGAGAGTAAGTTAGAGCCCTCTATACATGGTTCTACAAAATTAACAAAAATGTAACTCGCTTGGACTTTTGTTAACAAGCAGAACCGTGTTTAGGGGACCCTAAGCTACACTCTGAACCTACTAAAGTTACATTCTCTTAGGGTGCAAGGGCAACACCATTTTCTTCCAGACTAGAAATGCATACAACCGATTTGGTTATTTGATATTTGTAACTGGAAAACTAGTAAATTTAAATGCTTGAAAATTGTAAAATGCATTCAAATACATTTAAATACATTACAGTGGTCATTAGTGATTAAAGCTGTCTTCGTTGCTGATTTTGAGGTTTTCACTCTTAAACAACTTGTTTTGATTAATTATAAAAGTTTTTTTTAGTTTAAAACTAGGGTATTTTGCTAAATGTAAAAATTATAATTTGTCCTAAATAAAAATTGTTAAGAAATGTAGTAAATGGGACATTTAAAAAAAAAAGCAAAGAAAAAGACTCACAACTTCATCTCCACAGATTTCAGAAAGAAGGTAAACAAAAGGTCCAAGTTCTCGAACACTAAAAATAAAAAGTAGAAAAAAAGACATGAGAATGAAAGAAAAAAATTTGAAAGAAAAAAATTTAAAAGAGAAAGTGATATTTCTACTGAGAATAAACTAAGAATAAATTTCATCTACTGAAAGGATTTATTTGAGAAAAACATCAAAAAATCAGCAAAAAGAATTGTAAAAAAATTAGTCTTACTTTTTACTTTTGAGTTCTTCATATTTCTCCAGGAAAAACAATTTTTCTGGTGCTTTTTCTGCAACTTTTTTCTTTATTTGTAAAGTTGGTACCTACAAAAAAAGAGAGAAAGATATCTGATGTTTTAAGTCATGAGACAAAATTTTTAAATTCATGAAAAGTTAACTTTTATTCCAAACATTAAACATTTTACTTTGAAATAAATAAATGGTCATATATGCAATAGAAATGAAAGAAAAAATGATAATTTTATCTTTTGACTAAGCTAAATAATGAAGTTATTCATTTTTTTATTTTTTTCATTTCATGGTTATTTTACTTTTTAAAATAATACAAAATATTTGGTTTGTCCAAGGGAGGATTCCTAACTTAACTAGGAATATTAAAAAATAATCTTCATTATTTTTTAAATGTTTTAAAATTAATAAGTAAATTAAATTTCTTTTGCTCACTATCAGAGGAAAGCATATTTTTTCGAAAGGAAAATATATTAAACAAAGTCAGCAAAAAAATATTAAAAAAATAAAAAATAAACACATTTTTCAAAGAATTTCAATAAAAACTTTTTTTAGAATGAAATGTGAAACTAAAGTTGTATAGGATTGATATATATGAATTCATTAATCATAACTGAAGACTTTCACTCAGGGTTTAATACAAGGTTTATTTCCAAATGGGACGTACAGGCAATAGTAAGAGTCTCTCAATGTCTTTCCACACTCTTTAATGTAAGAGTCGTATTTATACACTGTCTTTCTATTATATGGAGGTGTGTTGGGTCATTCCATTACAACAAGGATTTAATTCTAAAATAAATAAAGAGTTGAATATTCTTTATCAAAAGGATCCATTTTTATTGGAGATAATTGGTGAATTGACAAATGTTCATTATATTTTCTAAAAACAAAGATTAATTTAAACAAGACTTTTTACATTTTTAAAACAAATAACTTTACACTATTAGGATGGACAGCTTTTTTATAGATCGATTTAGAAATTTCACTTGATGTTAGAATTTATATCTATCATACCTACCTGGTCAAGCACAAAGCCAAGTTAGGCACAAGGCCATTTTTACATGCCTCTTATATCCTTGGGCTTTTGTAATCGGTGTTGGCCTTCACCTAAATGAATTACTCTCCCATTAACAAGCCCTATCTGCCTGAGGCAACAGGGCTAACTGGGATTTGAACACGTGTATTCCAGAGTCCAGGCTTTTATCTATGTTCCACCTTTGTTGCTCTATGTTAGAACTTATATGATGTTTGAAGAATAAAAAGGATATTTTTGCCTTTCCAAATTGTTTTTAAAAAATGAGTTTTTTTTATTTATGTCTATTACAATAAATATTCACACAATCACAGAGTTTAGACTGGTTGATGTTAAATACAATTAAATGCTAAAATAACTTACAGATGAAGGCAAACTGGGTCCAGTGGAATTTTCCAACATTTCAGCATAAATATCAGCACCCAGCGCATCTGTGGACTGGATACTGAAATAAAGCAAACACACAGATACATAAAAAAATGAATCTAATATTTGTGTCATTATACCTTTGTAGGAATGAACTCAAATGACCTCTAGGTCAAAAATAATACTACCCATACAAGACAATATCTGTTTCACTCTCTTCTCCTTATTATGAAATAAATGTCCCATGCTTCATCCAAAGAACTGCTACCCCAAATCCACCTCTCTCTCTCTCTCTCATCCAGGATCAATGTTGCTTAACTTTGGTAATCTGACGGCAACCAATGTCTCCAACGCGACTTGACCTTATAAACCATTTTAACAACATTGAAGTGAAGATTGTTGCTTTCTATTTAATGGGCTTTGTTAACAACCTTAGATAAAAACATTAGAAATTAATTTAGTATAAAAAAAGCTTCAGAAATAAATTTAGAAAAGATACCATTTAAAATGAATTTAGCATGAGAAAGGATGAAAAATGAATTTAGTACAGTATAAAATTTAGTATGAAAAAAGCATTGAGTATTTTCTTACACAAAAGGCTTTCTTATTTATCTTAGTGGCAAGGCCCTGGTGCCAGGCGAAGCCGGGCAATACTTCTAGTATTTTCTATATATTTATTAAGTCAACATCGAATAGGTAAAAAAAAGAAGGCCAGAAAGAGGAAGGTGGGGGGGTCTTGAAATTAATTACAAAACCAGAAAATGGTTATCATTATTTGTAGCAGTGTAACTTGTTAATCTACCACTCCCTTACTGTGACCCGAATGATGTCATATTGAATGGAATTCTATTCAGTGAGATTAGAAAGAAAGGAAGTATAAAAAGAAAGGAAGTATAAAAAAAGAAATTGTGGAAGACCAAAAAACACAAAAAACAAAGTGTCTGCTAAATTCCAGTGCCATGCTTACCCACATAGCAGCCCCAATGCCGAATGCGCCTGGCAGTCCTTTTATCCTAAAGGCAACTTGCACCCCCCTCAACATACTAAAGGATTCGATCAAAGACTATATATACATCCATACAAATATACAAATGAGTTCTGTTCCTACGCTGGCAACATAACCCAATTTCCACATAACTTGAAATTAACCCTTTAATACCCCATAAATCACTAAATAAATGACCAATTCAGCTTATTATACTTAATATTAATTGAATAAAATAAATTAAAATAAAATAAAAAAATAAGATGCTGAGGAAAGATCAAAGTGTTTACAAAACAAAAAGTTTTTAAAAATTTACTTTTTTTTAAAGAAAGGCTATTATTTCTTAAAATATGACAAAAATGAAAGCACCGTAAAGTCAAAACAGCTTAAGCTAAGTCTGTCTTAACCCAAGGACTGCCTGTATAGAGATTTATATATTTAAACATATATAAGTGTGATAATGATTTTCTAATTAATCCAAATAATAATTTTGGTACTTTTTTGCATTACAAAAAATCTGTGATGACAAAAAGCTTGTGGCCCCCATGCAATTGCTGGGTTTGCAGGAGCCCTAAGCACAGCCCTCCTAAGTTCAAATGTGAGAAAATGAACTATACACAGTCTGCTAAATTCTTCAATTTTTAGGGTTATTTGCAAAAATGGGTGTATACATATTATGAAGATTCATCACCCTAAAGGATATTAAAAAATATGGACAAATAACGTGGTGATAAAACATCTTTTTTTAAAGAAAACATACTTGGTATAACACCATTCAAATGCTTTCAGAAATTATCAGGTAGTTAAAACTCTCAGAATGATTAACCCTTTCGACCCTAATAGGCCAATAAATCGGCCCTGGTGACCTAAGGCCAAAAAAATAAGACAAACCAATATTTTCTCCCTAATATAGTTGTCTAATAGAAAGCCCGTCAGTAACTAGTTGGTCATCTTTTTAAGTCAGGGTTCTAAGGATTAAGTGTCCACGTAACGAAAAAAAACATGTGATTAAAAGTCTAGTGATTATTAGTTGAGTGATGAAAAGTCCGTACACCCAGAGTAAAGATGCATACACAGAAACAAACAAATAAAATGTGTACAATTGTCTGGTGTTAGAATCAGTTTCCCTTCCAAGACTCAAAAAAAGTAAATTTAAACACTTGATTGAATATTAAAAAAATAAGTAGAAAAAAAATTCATACCCCAATAATTCAATGAGTTGGTTGACATTGTGATGAAGTCTATACTCTGTCATGGCAATCACAGATGAATGTAACTGTACACAGTTACCAATTCACACTGAAAAACAAAAGCATTGAAATTTCAGAATCTTTTCTTAAAATTTGCAAACAACCACGCAAGTTAGAATAAATTCATCGTCCAGGAAAAAATGGGGTTGCCCTTGCACCCAAAAAAATTTAACTTTAGTGGATTCAGAGTGTTAGGGTCCCCTAAACCAAGGCCAGACCTCATCCGGTCTCACCTAAACACAATTCTGCGTGTTGACAGAATTATAACTCACTTGGACTTTTGTTAACATGCAGAACCGTATTTAGGGAACCCTAAGTATTCATGAAGTTATTGCAAATATAGATTTTTATAAACACAATACAAGAGTTGTTCCAAAAGTAATACCACTTATTTCTTAAAGTTATTTTCTAAAAGAGAGCTTCAAATATGAGAGAGGTAAAAACTAGTAACCTTTTTTGGTACCTCAGTGTTATCTTCCCAATAATTTTGACAATGGAACCTTTGGCCTTCTTTGGATGCTGCTGCTCAAACTCAGTAATCTTTAAATCAAACTTGAGAGCATTTACGAAGTTGTGAATTTAACCCTTTATTTGTTCTATGGGGGTAGCTAGCTTGTTGTTTGTTCACATTATGTAACCATTATCAGCGACTTGGTCATCGTTTATTAGTAGGGATGCGACATTGTGACAATATTTTTTTATTAAAGAATATGCTTGTCACACACCTTGTTATTGCAAGAATATTTTTAATAAAAGTATATGTTGTCACGGCCCAACTAATACATAAAGAATTTGTAGGAATGTACCTAAGTGACTCCAGGTCACTACTATCATGCTAAAAGACATTGTTTGTTAACCTCCTTACTCCTCTAAGAACATATCACCAAAATCTTTCCTCTTCTACTATTTCTCTCTTCCCCTACCAAACT
>JAUZSX010158916.1:0-16928 GCA_034780655.1 Idiosepius hallami
ACTAATATACATGCTTTATCACTGATATTGAGCACTCTAATTATAAATATAATCAATCTCAGTCTACAGATTATATATATATATATATATATATATATATATATATATAGAGAGAGAGAGAGAGAGAGAGTACATTTCTGACCTTGCCAGAATCACGAAATCCATATATGGATTTTAGAAATTCTAACATATGTTCCACTATTTCCCAATTTGGTAATTGCTTTTCTTGTGAAAATATTTGAACAAGAATTTATAGTTCTATAGCATGAAGAATCAAAAAGGAACACAAATATTGTGAGGCCATTTTTTTTTTATTGCTTAGAATCCTGGTTTCTAATGTGGAAGATTTATTTACAGAGAAACAAAAAACTATTTAAAAAGCATTAAGTTACTGTATTAAAAAAATGATTTCGTTTTGTTGGTACAAATTTTGATTAATCTATATTATTTATTTTTTCATTTATTTGTTGCTTTTTTTTTTCAATTCTGGAGCTCAAAAATAAAATGACAAAATGATTTGGGATTTTAGTCAATAGTTGCCTTTAAAAATCCCTTTTAGAGACAAAGAGTGTAAAAAAAAAAATGGCATCCAAAAAATCATTATTCTGAAATTATCGCAAACTATTTATAATAGGCAATTAAAAAAGAATGACCCTATTTCATGATCAAATATTTCTTAAGTCAATTTATGAATCAGAATGAGGGAATAGATGTTAGAATGATCAAAGATTTTTGATGAAACTTTCTTTTTTCCATTTTAAAACTTTTTGGTACAAATGGGAAGAAGCGATGTAACGATGATGCACGAGATGCACGCATTTTTTACTTTCCAATTTTCAACAGATGCTTCCATTGCTTCATTCGTCTGCTTTCATAATTCTTTTTCTTACGTATCCATCTTTTTTGTTTAATTTCAACTTCAAACCATTTTATTTTCGCACAATTGAACGTCACGTTTTTAATTTCTTTATTTACTGAGTTAAATTTATTTTCTTTTTTTTAAGAAAGAATCTTTTTGCGGCTTTTTATCTATTTATTTTGTTTTTTTTTTACTCAGAAATTTAAGAAACCCCAAATCCTTACAAAATTGTTCAATGTAAGGTTTTACTTCAGAGTTCTCTTTTTCTTATGCCTGTCTTACCAAAGACTAAGGGTGTAGCTAACCTCTGCTTTAACTCCACCCCCAAACACTAACCTATTTCCCACTCCGACAGCCACCCTACTTTTATATCAATATATTATTTACTTGTTTGAGCACCTACCCAAGTTTGGCACAAGGCTATTTTCATGTGCTCTATATACCTGGGATTTTTGCATTCAGTGTTGCCCTTCATGTAGATGAGCTGTTTTCCCAAGTTGATGAACCCCATCTGCCCAAGGCAGCTAAAGTGGAATGTAATGGTTTTGACTGGGATTTGAACTTGTGTACTACGATTCCAGAGTCCAAGCTTTTACCAATGCTCTACATTAACGGACGTACTTAACTCTATATATATGATTTTCATTGATCTGCCCTTGTATCTTTCTTAAGATGTATCTTGTCAATCTTGAGAGCCTTCATTGAATTCTGCAAGTATTCATACAGTTGCTGAGAATCTTTTATCCAATTCACTGAGATGAATTTTTCCTTTACTTTGTGAAGCATCAACCACAGTTGGTAAAGACATTGACTGATATAGGTTCTAAGTAATAATCAATCCTCTTCAGGTTAGTTGAGAGCTTCATTCCTGGTAACAAGTGGAACTAAGAGTACATGATATAGATTAACATTATTATTATTCAGTAGTTTGTTTGCTTTTGTTTTTGGCATATCAACCTTTATAGGTCATTTAATGCCAAAAACAATCATTTTGTTAAACATTTTTTTGTCATTTTTTTATTAGGACAATGTACACTTTTTAACCCATAGTGGGAGGGAAAGTGTGGGTTTATACCTTTCCCAAGTGTAAATGTAAATGGAATGACTTGGATTAGAACTGGCTTATTACAATTTTAAAATCCAACTGCCTACCCACTAGACCAACTGAACTTTCCCATTATTCAATTGTAACTCATGGGATGAAATAAAAACAATCCATCCTGGGCAAGTCCACTTGGGACAGTAGATGAGCAGTTCTTCCGTATACTTTTACCTTTTTTTCTTTCTTACTGACTTTGATTGAATCACCCCCACAGCTGTTCACCCCGACTAATAAAATTGATTGGCCTGAAGTAGTTAGTTATCTTACCTACATTTATCTCTAAAATAAAAGTAGGCATGTAGGTGTAATGCAATTAATTTGGACTAATACTCTTGGGAAAGGTATGAATCCCCACAGTCCCTCCAGCTATGGATTAAATTTAAGTACATATTGTGATATTCAAAAAATTATGTTTGGACCAAAGAACATTTATCAAGAGGTTGTTTTTGGCATCAAATTACCTTCAAAATAAATTAATAAACATCTTTTAAAAGATGAAGAATCAGCAACCTGTATCCCATGTCAAGAATCCTACACAATAAAGCATAAATGCTTGTAAACAACTGCATAGGTTTTAAACAAATATGAATAAAATATAATTATAAAAACAATCTAAAAGATATGTTTAACAAAATTGATCACTATAACCTCTTAGAATTTCAAAAAAGATTTATTAATCTATTTGTTTGTTTCTTGGTTTGTTACAATTGTCAACTAGTCAAACATTACACAACTCACCTTTCAAATGTTCTATTTTAGGGATATTTGGGTCTGTTTCATACAAATGTCACTTATAAAATTTTCATTGACAAACAGTTTTGATGGTATAATAACTTTTAATTGCCACTTTTACTAATGGTTTTCTGTGGTAGCCTCCATTTTTATTATTTGTTTTGAGGAAACCTAATCTCAACCCTAACCCTTACTCCAACATTAAGCAGACCTGAATAGCCATAAAAATCAAAATTTAAAAGGTGAGTATTAAGTTGGTCCATATGACTACATTAACAATTTCTTATTAATTTAATCAAAATGTGTATGTTTATAAATGCTAGTTTGTTTTAATTTTAAAGATTGTAATATTTGTAGCATCTATTTTTTTTTTTCATTATAAGCATTTCAAAATATTATTGCCTTTTATTAAAATTCTGAAGAATTGCAATTCCTAAGAAAGAGATGATAAATCTAAGTAGGGCCCTTTTAGTTTAAGAAAATTATATAATCTGATGTGAGCGATCATAACAAAGGGAATGGAGAAAAATATGATTGAAGAGCGGGAAGAAACTTAAAACTAATCATTTTAAAGCTGCCTGGCAATCAATTTTAAAATTCTTTCTTGTTTCTGATTATATATTAATTGAAATAAATTTTCATAAATACATGTTAAGGAAATAGCTTGAATTATTAATTGCTGTATGTCCATTTCAAATATTTTTCAATTTACTAATTAAATTACTTCAGTCATCTGACGAAGAAGCTTGTAAAGTCTGAAATGTTTTTATGATTATTACACATTTCTAATAAAAAATACCTCCTTTTGGTAATATGTTAGTAATGTTTGTTTCATATGCATGTGCATGATAAAGGGACATGAACCTGCTGCTGTGGTTCAGGGACAGCAGAAGGTACATCTCCCTTAATTATGCATCCTTCAAATCCTAGGCGTAAAAGCAACAATAGCCTCAACATTCAAACATAAATTTAAGACACAAAAATGTTATCTTTACCTATCAATACAACCAAATTCTTTTAGAATTCCTTTTTCCTGACAAAAAATAAGGAAAATTTATAAGTGTTAGAAACTTGGTAGCATGAAAACCTGTTGTCAGGATAAACTGTTATGATAGATATCCTTTTTAATGAGAATTTTTGCAAAATATCCAGTGCTATCACAAAACCCCCAGCATTTTACCAGGGAGCCTCAATTTGCAATGACTAGTCTAACACCAATGCAAGATTTAACTGTGCTTAGCTTATATTTTTCTACTTTTTGACGTGCTGTAAAAAATTAATTTGGTTACTTGGTAGGAAAGAAATCAATTACCTAATATTGGTAACTTAGTACTGTGGAACCTTGGTTTTCAAATGCCTCGCTTCTGGTACAAATTGGTATTTATTGCCAAAAATTAAAAGAAACTTTTGTATTTGTTTAGGATCAAAATTTAGATTTCGTATTGGTCTCAGGAGATAAAAATGCATAAAATATGTAATGAGAGATATTAGGTTAAATGGATTTGGATTTTGAACTAATTGCTTTTCAAACTTGGTTTCTCAATGGATTAAGTTTGACAACTGAGGTACCAAAGTATAGAGGAATGAAATCCATTTCTTAGTATTCAGTAGGTAATTTATAACTCCGGTCTGATGAGGTTAAAGAATCTTTCAGCAGATAAGGGTTACTTCACCTTCATACTGTGAACCTGTGTGTGTCAGGTTTGAAGTAATAAAAGTTAATCGATATAGATGTAGGTATTGATTCAAAAGCTGCAACTCTATTCCACATCCAATTAGTTTTCAATAAGGTAACATTAGACTGCCATCTTCTATGTCACTTGTGATGCCATCTAAGTGGATAATGACAACACAAAAGAAAATGGTATTTAGAGAGATAGTAATTGTGTGAAAATAGTTAGTTTTCTCACACCTTGACTGTAGATGAGTAACAATTTCCAAAGAGAAAAAGAGAAGAGTTGTTGGATTGTTTTGTAGCATAATAACCATGATTTGGGGCTTTAATGACAAATTAGGTTATTTGGATATTAGGCTAGGTCGATTTTGGAAGTATAAAAAGAATAATCAGAAGAAAGTTGGAAAATAACATCAGAAATTTATTACCACTCAAAAAAACTGTGTATTTGTTTCAGGAATTGAATTAAAAGACGTCATTCATAACTTACAATTTTAGTCATCAGTGACAACTAAACATGAAACAATAAAATTAAAACTGAGACTTAACAAAAAGAAAATAATAAAATCTATTAAATAATTGATTTTTTTTAAGTTGAATGAAATAACCAATACTGAAATTGTTTGGTTTTCACATTAATATTTGGACCAAATCTGACAAAATAAAGAATTTTTCAGTACATTTTTATTTAAATCTTTTATTCCAAATGCTTAAAGACCATTGAATATTCATATCTAGTTTTTGCTATGAGTATCTAATGGGTGTATACACAACTTTTAGTACAATATTCTTAATAATACCTAATTTGGAACTCTCTTGTCAGTGGTGGTAAGTTTGGTATTACAAATCCTTTATGGTCTTCAGAAAAAAAAATCTCTTGGGCTGTAAAATCAGTGAGTCTAAATTTTTTTTGTTAATTTTGTATACAAGCATAAAAAATTTCTTTAAAACTTTTCTCAAATGAAATTTATTTATTTATTTTTTTTTCAATTTCAATCCAAAAGTTTAATGCTGACATTTTGTTGATGTAATATTCTTACAAATATGCAACATCTGCACTTGAGTAGAAATAGTATGGCATTCAAGGAAGTATTGAAATTTGTTAACTTTTGATTTCATAACAGACTGAAAAATTTAGAGACCATGAAATGATATCTGCAACACCGGATGCATGAATCAATAAAATGAAAACTGAGATTTAACATTTAAAAAATCTATTAAACAATTTATATTTTAAGTTTATTATTCATTTTTATAATAGGTTAAATAAAAAGACTAATACTAGAATTGTTTGGGTTTCACATCAATATTAAGGAAAAATCTGGCAAATTGAAGGATTTTTTGGGCCATTTTTATTTAAAATCATTCATGCTAGATGCCTGTTAAAAGTCCCGATCTAATTTTTTTGTTATGACTATTTGATAAATATATGAACAACTTTTGCTCCATTATTCTTTTTTATATTTAAAAAAGATTAAAAGATCAACCTCGCCTAATGTATAGTGTGCAAAATAATTGGATACTCACTGAAGATATTTTATACTTAGAAGTGGAAATAATGAAAGTTAAATTATTTATTATATTACCATCTTCACAGTTTTTAACAATTTATCTTAGTAGTTATTTCTTTTGATTATGATATCTAACCATAAATATCAGCCTAAAAATAGTGATTGTATTTTCTTTTTCTAAAACTCTTCAAATCATGAGGTCAGTGTTTGTCCTAAAAGCCATAAATCAGGCAGGTTATTATTTTACCTGACAAGGAAAAGGCTATTTGGACAATTAGAATAGCTACAGGAAGTGTATTTGGTATTTATTAATTTATTTATTTTTGTCTACAATGTACTTAGAAGAAAAGGCATTAATGCATCAGATTAAATTGATCTTATTGAAAGTGTCTATAAATGTCCACATTAACTATGATATATCTCTTAAGATGTTGTCATCATGAACAAGGACTAATCTAATAAGTACATGTTGCAAGCAGTAAATAAACTACAATAAGCTTTTCTTTGAATATAAATTTCCAACAACATTTTGGAGTTTCTAAATGATCTACTTTAGCAATGAAGAGAAAGAAAGAAAGAAAGGTCGTTTAATGCTGAGAAACCTTTTTGTTTATCTACACACAGTTTTTAGAATAACACAATATGCACGATCTAACCAATAACTGGAGCAAATGAGGGAATTCATATCTTTTCCAAGGGTATTAGTCCAAATAATAAAGAAGTGCAAGTTTATAGATGACTAGCTGGACCTAAGGAATTACATATAATTATTTCTATTAAAATCTTCAGTCTAAACATATAATCTATTTATAATTACTAGTTAGATTGAGTTAAATAACATAAATATATTTGTATTAAAAACTGCAATTTCCTGTTCTTATTAAATAATATAATTAATATTGCTAGTTGTACTCATGTTAATTGATACTATTACTATCGAAATCTGCTAGTTTCTGTTCTTGTGAAGTAATATATTTTTATGTGAATTGAATTATACCATTGCTCTCAAAATTTTAAGTACACTCAGCATAAACACAGAGTCAATAGTTCTGAGTGAATGCTAATCATCAGACTAAATACTTTTAGTCTGATGATTCCATTGGTAAGTCACAGACAATCACTTAGCAGGACCGTAAGGGATGGATTTTTATCCTTGGATTTGTAGTGATCGTTTACTAAGGTCATAAAGTAGGACAGTTTTAATGTTATTTACACATTGACATTGTCTTTCCACTTCTCTTCTATACTTCCACATCAGTCAAGTAAGAACTACTATAAAAATTCCTTTGTCCTTTTTCCTAGTTCTTTCTCTCTTTCTCTTTCACTAATGCGAATGACCAACAGCTAGAATCAAACCCAGATAGATGATAAATGCAAAGTTAACCGCCCACTCAGCTGCCTAGAAAAGATTTGAAGAGCTCAAATATGTAGACAATATTGAATAAAGTTTTTTTTTAACAGGTTAATATTTGTAATTCTCATTTATTTTCCAAAACAAGATAGATACAAATGTTACAATAATGACCCCGTGACCCGTTACTAAAGTCACAAAGTAGGAGAGTCTACTGTCTACAGATTCATGGTTTTCTGTTACCTAGTTGGGCAAAACACATTACTCATTTCTAATGCGAATTAAAGGGAAATAAAAAAAAAAAAGAGATTCAAAGTTTACAATACATTTTTTTTGTTTTTTACAACCAGGCAGGTGGACACTAATCTCCTTAGTAGTCAGTCAATTGATGATTTGTTACATTTGTAAAATGTGATTTTGAGTCTTTCTACATGAATTTGTTACCCATTTATTTTCAACATTTGTCAACTATCCAGACACCCATTTTTATCTAACAGAGAGGATATCTACATGGTCGAACATAAAAAAATCTTAGGCACAAGGCCATTTTTATGTGCTCAATGCTTACCCTGCACTTTTTGTAAACAGCGTTGCCCTTCACCTAGATAAGTTACTCTCCCAATTCTATTCTATTAAAATCTATCCAAGACAGCTGAAAGTTAATGTAATGGTTTTGACTAGAATTTGGACTCCTTTACTATAATTCCAGAGTGCAAGCTTTTACCACTGCTCCAACCTCACTTTTCTATCAGAGAGAGAAGAGACTCCTCAGTCTTTTATAAGCAATTATAATGAAATTTATAAACAATTTTAAATCAGATAACATGTCATGGGATGACTTTGTAGATGGCTGAAAGGAATAATTTTAGTAAAACCAACAAATTAATCCTTGCATTTTTCTATTTGAAGAAACTTTTCATATTTACATCCTGCATTTTTTATCCTGGTATTAAATGCTCTTCCAATATTACAAGCAAACGACATGGATTTTTCCATGATCTTTTTTTCCAGTTGCTGTTTTCCCATTCACTGATATTTTACTTGTTAACAATGAAATGTCAAATCTTTGATTCACAAGGAAAAACAAAACCAAGTCACATGCAATGAACCATGACATCACTTTCCAGAAGGCGATAACCGATACATTCACTCCAAAATAACCGCATGACTAAACATTATCCTACATATGACGAAATGAACAAGATATAGAAAAATTATTTTTGTTTTCTATTTTTGTTTTGGTTATTTTTTTTCTTTATGCTACAACCTTGTATATACATATTTCTTATTAAAATACATTCTCCAATCATCCAGAATATGGTAAATGGTTTTCTTTCTTTTTTGTTCTTTAGCTTCTTGCTGTTTTCTAGTTTTGGGAAAATGTCATCTCTTCAAGATTGCAGACAAATAAATTGGTTACAATATTCTAATAATACAATTTCATTAGTTGATATGTTCATATAATGACTTTCTCATCACATCAAAAGATCAATTAACAAATTGTATTTCAAAAGAGATCTTAACTATTACTTAGTTTTGAAAGTTAATTGTATCTAACATCTATCTTATTTTAACAATAAATTGCTTTAACTTAAGATCATTTCAATAACTTAGTTTACAATTCTAAACAAATGTGCAAAGATAAAGGTATCAACTTTGTCATATAACTGAAAGTTGAAATAGTTTTTTTCTTTTTTAGATTATTTGAGCATTTGGTTCTGATCTTTTGTTCTTATCACAATACTTCTTCTTTATTTGTCTGAATTATTAAAATAAGTGACTATAAACAGTATTATTTGAATTGTTCAGATTACTCTCCTCATCCTTGTTTGTATGTACACAACATTTCTTCATTCATCTCAGCATCAGAGATGTAACTTGATAAATAATATTTGGATTTATTCTTTATTTTAATTATTATAAACAACTTTTTTTTCAGGTTCACTTTTTTGTTTAAAATGGTGTTTGTGTGTATCTATATCTAATAGAAATGATGAATAATTAATTAATTAAATATGAAAGACTACTACTACTACTATTGATAATAATAATGATGATGAATAAGAAATATTAATAAATGCTTGATATATCTCTGATATTAAAGGATCCCAATCCACTGCTGGGTCACAGAATTATAATTTGCATGGTAAAATGTAGTGATTCTATGATATACACTTCTGGGATAACACATGAAAAAAATATTTCTTTTTTTCTCATGTGAGGGTAGAGCAGTGGTAAAATTTTGCACTCTGGAATCCTATTACTCAAGTTCAAAACTCAGCCAAAACACTACATTCACTTTTGTCTGTCTCTGGTGAATGAAGCTTGTTAGAAGAGTGTCTTGTCTAGGTTTAAGGATAACACTGATTCCAAAAACCTTAAACCTATCATTTTAGTAATAGTAACACTGATTAATAAAGCCCATGGATATAATGAGCATGTAAAACTGTCCTTGAGTCTAACTTTGGTTGGTGCTTGACCAAGTATATATAACCTAAACATACTTTGTGCAGCAAAGAAGGACTAGTAGTTAAAGCTTTGAATCTGGAATTTTGTTACGTAAGTTCAAATCCTAGTCAAAACCATTACATTCACTTTTGGCTGTCTCAGACAGATGAAGCTTCTCATGAGTTTCTCATCTAGATGTATAGATAATACTGATTCCAAAAACCTGTTAACTTAATAAGAGTAGCTTCCTGCTTCATCCTTGCTATTGAAAATAAGGTTCTGCATGTGTCTTAGTTCAATTTAAGTCAGTAGATTTCTTCTCAGGAAAATCCTAGAACAATTTATCATCTGTCAAAATGCTGCCAAGATTCTATTCTTTTTTTTTCCATCTCTTATCCTTTTGTTAATTCCAGGACAAAACCTTTCTTTATTCATTATTCTTGAGATTTGACATCAAATTCACTGATTTTAATTTCACGAGGTCAGTGACGTTCATAGCAACATTGCGCGCCTTCTGCAGGATTTGCCTTGAGACCCCTCAGCCAACAAAATGCAAATTGCCCCTGCCCAACATACTGATTTTATTTTTTAACATTATATATATATATATATATATATATATATATATAATGTATTATAGAGAAAGAGAGACAGATAGAGATAAGTTGATAGATATTTTAACTTACAAGTATGATAATGATTTTCCAGTTAATCCTCATAAATATTTCATTAATTTTTTAATTTCATCTGTGGTAGATGTTGCTACATTATTATGCTTTTTTTTTTAACAACTGCCTTTTAAAAATGTGCTAAAAAAATTATGAATGAAAAAGACAGAGGTTTTATGTGTAAAATAAAGATGAATGATTGAGAAAAAATCTTGTGTAAAAGATATTTGCTAAAATGATTTTTCTAATAAAAAAAATTTGAAAGTGAAAATATATCATTTTTTTAATCCAGTCGGTTTTTAATGGTTTATTTACATAAAGAATAATGCGTTTTGAATGCAACTTTTCGAGATTCTCTTAAAAATAATCTATTTACTCAACTTAAAAAATTTTTTAGTGATTATCTTGGAATATTTTTGTTGTTTTTTACCGAAAAATCATTTCTCTTTTAGACTTATACTTTTTGAAAACATTTTTTACGAGCAATTCCCCCATGAATTAAAATTATTCTAAAAATTTTTTAAATGGTGTACTCATTACAACTTTTTACTACATTTGTAAAAAAAAAAAAAGATTGAAAAATATTATTACAGTTTGATTTTTTATTGTACAACTTCTGAATTTTTTTAGGCGGGGCGGCAAAGTAATTTGTTAAAATGACTATAGTAATAATGTTTTTTTCAAAAAATTTTTAGTTCATATATTTTTGCATTTTTGTTGCACATTTTGCAATAAAAATAGTTAAAATTATAATTGATAATTTTAAACTTAATTATTATTCTTAGAATTCAATTTTAAAAAAATTTCATCGGTGTACGCTGTAAAATCAAAATTGTTTTAGATAACTTGAATTGTATTACATACATGTTGCTATGAACTTTTTTGTTTAAAAAAAAATTTTTTGTCAAATATAAGGTATATAAAACCTGTTTTCTAGCATTTATTATGATAACTTACTCTACCATTTTGTAAAAACGAAAATTTGGTCTTTATATTTAAGTTGGGACCTATTTTAAACTATGAATTTTAATTTATTTTTTTCCAGTAAATGCTTAAATGTAAGTGGAGACACCTAGATCTGCAGAGCCAAGAAGTCATGTCTGTAGACCCTAGGGAACTTGTGCTCCCCCGCAATTGTGGGGTCTGCTGGGACCCTAAGCATAGCCCTGCACAAGGTTTTAAATTTGGTTCTTAAATAAATTAGAAATCAATTTGTTTTATGGCATATCAGCCTCTTTGGTCATTTAATGCAGAGAACAGACATTTCCAGTAATTTTTCTTTCGTCCACATATAGTTTTTTTACAAAAACACAAGATGCTCTATTAAATCCATAGCTGGAGGGAATGTTGGGATCCATGCCATTTGATTAGACATATAGCTGCATTTGTCTAGAAGTGTATTGATGTCTTTGATTGGTGGAGCTTCATCTGTTTGTTTCATTGACTAAAAATGTCATGAAATGCCAAATATTATCTCAGAAATATCAACAAATTAACAAAACTGTTTTTTTTCCTCCAAATATAAATAACTCTGAAATCAAAATGTTATGACTTTATTAAAACCGATTCTTTATAAATGTCAAGTGTTCTTCAAAACTGACTGTAAAGTCTTATTGCATCAAGAAAGTCAGCATAAAATAATCTTTTAAACAATTGTTTTTGTATTTCCTTGGTTTAAGAGTTTTTTTTTAATAGTCATTTCCTACTAGCTTGTTCCACTTATTCTATCTTGACATCTGTCCAGAGGTGGACAGAACCATCAAGTCAGTTGGACCATACCCAAGGGCCTGCCACTCAAAGGGGCCCACATGGCTGCCAATAGAATTATCAAGATGTTCTTGTTATACACTGTAATACGTGCATGCTGACTTGCATCACTTTGCTTTATCTGCACATCATCATGTGTGTCTGATCGCCGTAGCTGACTACCAGAAATAGTAAAGCTAATATGCTCAGATCACCAGCTGTACAACCGCTTCATGTTATTTTTTTTTTAGTTAGTTCTCTTGTTCAGCAAGCATAGAGTCAACTCCTTGAGTAGATTTTGTAACCATTTTTAGTATTCGCCTGGCAGGGTGGTTAACCCTGCGCAGGCTAGCCTTTTTCCAAATGAAGACTGCAAGGCAGCTGTAGGATTTAGAGTCAGAGTTCCCATCTCTTAACCTTTTTGTGATAACAAAGCTCACAAGGCAGTAGTGTTTCTCTTGTTTTTGTAATCAGTGTTGCCGTTTACCTAGATGAACTACTCTCCAGAGATAACGAGCTCCATCTGCCCAAGGTAACTAAAGGTTGATGCAATAGTTTTTGGTGGGGTTTGAACTTGCGTAATATAATTCCATAGTTTGAGCTTTTACTAATGCTCCACCTCACTGACTCTCTACATGTGGCATAGCTGTAAAAAGTTGGTGGACAGGGCCCATTGTATTTTCTGCTAGAGAAGCCATAATACTCTCAGTCCGCCTATGCATTTATCCCTACATAACCACTACCCATTCTCGTTGATATAGTAAACTATATCTCTCTCTTATAGATTTTTACATAGTGGTTATAGGGTTTTGATCGTCCAATTCAGTTTAATAAATTTTTTTTATATCACTTAATTCATCAAGTTTGTAGTGTTAATAACCTTTAAAAGTGATAACGTGTGTGTGTACATACAAGTAATCCCTCTACCAAACTCCTCTGCCAATTTTCGGTATGCAGACTTGAAATTTGACATAAAGTGTATTCAGACCTGAGGCAAGCTTTTTAATTTGTTGGGAGCCAAAAGTTTAGCTGTAAAAGGGTAAAAGTTCATGGATTAGACCATTGCTTGACCTTTATCAGGTTAGTAAACTATATATATACACTCACATAATCTATATTAGCCAAATCTTGCCAACAGGTTCTTGCACAAAAGCCATAAATCAAAGATAACCATTCTTGGCATCGAATTACCAAAAAAGACTGATATGTTGTTTAAAATATCAATATATTAGTTTATAATCTACTTTCATTTAGATCTGGAGAAATTCTTCTTTGGACTGTAGATAGGCAATAAGACTGAAATTGTAATATGAAAGTTTAAATACCAATTGTCCTGTATATTTACATTTGAACTAATACCCCTAGGAAAGGTATTAATTCCCACATTCCTTATAGCTATTGATTAAATAGTGCATCTGCTGTTGTTATCAAAAACTACATGTGAGCAAATGTCCTAAATAGGTTAATATACCATAAAAACAAAACAATCATTAAAATCCATAAATGTGAATGTATTTGTTTTGTTTTAAGGCATACCAAACTTTTTAGGTCATTTAATGCCAAGCAAAACAATCATTTTTAATCAATGTTCACCTTGTCCACCTGTAGTTTTTTGAATAACACAATATGCACTATTTAATCCACAGCTGGAGGGAATATGTGCATTCATAATTTGAATGTAGATTGTGTCTATGTATGTATGTATGTATGTATGTGACTGCTAATAACCTTATGTAACCATTTGTAGGTTGAAAAATCCTTGTCAAAGACATAAGAAACCTGATGTTTTTTTCCTTATCTGACCAATATCTCTGATTGATATTAAAAAAAATGTGGGCGGACACAAAAAATAGTGAACATTTTTCATTGTGTTCTATCGTATCATCAGAATCTATTATGTCTGTCCTAGGAATTTTTTTACAGATTCATATTTTGTTCAAAACCAAAATGATGGAAGATAATAATAATAATAATAATAATTGAAAAAAAGATATTGCTCTAAAATATTCGCAAGGACAGGATGAATATAATTTTAAAATTAGAATTATTTTATGTCTATTGTTTGTTTATATGTTTGAATGTGCGAATATTTCCTTCCATTGAATCACTTTTCATTTGAATTACTAGCTATGGAAGATAACTACCTACCTACATATAAACTATAGACACAAGGCCAGTTTTCCGTGCTCATCATATTCCCAGGCTTTTTGTAATCAGTGTTGCCCTTCACCTAGATTATTTAGTTGATGGGTCTCTCCTAACCCAGCTTTTGGGAATCAGTGCTATTCTTATGTTTAGATGAGTTAGCAAGCCTTAATTGCCCAAGGCAGCTGAAAGCAAACATAACTGTAATTGACTAGGATTTAAACATGTACGCGTCTAATGTTTATATTTACTTCGTCAAGCACCAACCCAAGTTAGGCACAAGACAATTTTTTACTGGCTCATATCTTTGGGGTTTTTGTAATCAGTGTAAACCTTCACCTAGATAAATTTTTTACCTGAGTTTACAGGTCTTCTCCACCCGGCTTTTAGAACCAGTGTTATCCTTAAACTTAGATGGGTTACTCTTTTGAGTTAGTGAGCCTCATCTACCCAAGACAGCTCAAGTGAATGAAATGGTTTTGACTTGGATTTGAACTCATGTAAATAAAACTGATAGATATACTATACCAATATATACTAAACTGTACCTAACTTGCAGTGCCATGCTTAGCCCCCTTGCGGCCCTGATGCAAATTGCAGACCCCTTTCCTCTAAAATGGTAATTACCTCCCCCCAAAAAATACTGGAGCCTTCGATCAAAGAGCATATATATATACAGACACATATACAAATATATATATATAGGAAGAAAGAAAAAGAGATGGATTCATTAGTGTATATTTCAAATGTATTAATAATTTCTTAGTTAGTTCTAATAACTAATTAATTGGGTAACTTTTTAAATTACTGATGATCTATGCAGCCAAGCAGCCTTCCAGCCCCTAGAGAGCTTGCTGTCCCCCCCCCAATTTCAGGCTCTAAGCACGGCCCTGCTAACTTGGATTGTATGAGTTCAGTGGTTGAGCTGGCTGGAGTCACAATATTAAGGTGGAAGAGTCTTGGTGTTCATTGCAAGTGATTAAACTATGAGTGTATTCTCTGCTTGAAAGCAGAAATGTTTGTCATCATATAAACTAATTGAATCCATATTGTTCATTGGTAAAGAGGTGTTAACTTCTACAGTACAATAAGAAGGATGACTTCTTATATTTATTCTTAAAGAAAAGCTGGCTACATCCCCAAACACTGGTAACCTTCATAACCCCAGAGTTGTGCGTGTAACTATTTGCGTATGCCAAGTGTCCAGTGGAAACTTTTGGATTTTAAATTCATATAATTCAATTCCCAGAATGCATCATTGCCAAAAAGTTTACTGTTATCTTATCTCCTCTGTATCTGAATTAGCCAGTTTATGTTTGCACTTAGGGTTTAGAAGGGGCAAAGAGAACATTTCCTCCACTGTTTCTGGCATTGAGCCCCACCAAAAAATATGAGAAATGGTGAAAATTTGGCACAGTGCTTAACACATTAGTTGGACATAAGATAGCTGTGAAACTCACCCTTACTAAAGTTTTCACACCTGTCTTGAACCTTTATTTATTCCTCACTCTTCCAGGGCTAGCACAAACAATCCCCAAATCTGGAAAAGAAGATGATTATGGGAAAAAAGAGTTTCAATCCTGCTCTGATGACTCGGCCCATTTTTTTTTTTTTCTAACTATTGTGGGAAGTCCGCTTGGGATAATGGATAGGCAGTTGGTCTTCAAAATCATAATATACGAGTTTAAATCCAAGTCATTCCATTTACATTCACATTTGGATTAACACCCTTGGGAAAAGTGTGAATTCCCACCAGCTATGGATTATATAATGCATATTGTGTTATTCAACTACATGTGGACAAAGAAACGTTTATCAAAAAACAATTGTCCTCAGCTTCAAATACATTAAAAAATGCTTTAAAACAAGAACAAAATAACTGACATCCACAGAAGTTAGATTTTGTTATCAACAATGAATTTTGTTTTCTATCTGTGTATACACACTACTTAAAAATAGGGGATAAGTGATGGACCTGATACTCTGACACTTGTGGGTGCCAATAGAACCATACACACTTCTGATCATAGTTGACTAAACTACTGTTTCTCAACCATTTTGTTTTATTTGGAAGCTTCTATTCAATTTAAATATCCTCCTCTTATTTTAGTTGTTATCATAATCAAAACCATACACTTTTATTCTCTATAGAAAATATTTCATGCTACCTGCCATGTCATGTTGTTTTAAAAGCACCATTAACAGTTTTTAACATCAGGCTGTTCTGCCCTCAACTCAATTATATTTATATTCTGTAAAGACTACTGTAAATACATTCTGGATTGACTACTCTGTATATATTCAGGATTGATGATTGTACATTTTCTGTACTGACTATTGTAAATATATTCTGGATTGACTACTAATAAATCTATATTATATTATATTACTTGGTGAGCACTAACCCAAGTTTGGCACAAGGCCATTTTTACATGCTCTTACCAAGGCTTTTTGCATTTGGTGTTACTCTTCACCTAGATGGGAACTCTCTCGAGTTAACGAGCCCCATCTGCCCAAGATAGCTAAAGGTGAATGTAATAATTTTGACTGGGATTTGAACTCGTGTGATATGATTTCAGAGCCCAAGCTTTTACCAATGCTCCACCATCGTTGCATAATAAATATATATGATATTTACTTGGTGAGCACCCCCAAGTTTGGCACAAGGCCATTTTTACGTGCTCTTACCCG
>JAUZSX010159026.1:0-16928 GCA_034780655.1 Idiosepius hallami
ATTTTTTTATTCCTGATATAATTCTCTAACCGCATCAAGTAATCAATTTGTTTTATTCAATATATTTGTATTGTAATGTAACAGCTTATTTTTAATTCCAAATTAACTTTCCTATAAGCATTTGCAAAACAATTCATTTCTCTTATCTAACAATATATTTATATTTTCCTTCTAATTTCTACTTCTTTCTTAATATACTTCTCTGAACGCATTTATAAAGAATATCATTCCTTTTATTCAACAATATATTCCTCGTTCCTTTCTTTTTTTAGCGCTTCTTAAACTAGACAAATGCCGGTACAAGCTAAGGTTTTTAATAAATCCGAAACGTTTGTAGCATACTGTCGTTTTTGTGTTTGTTTGGGTCAAGACAAATTCAATTGTGACAACATATTTTGTTACGGTAAAGGAATAAAACATTAATATTTTCTATGATGAGGATCAGGATAATAGTATGTCTACGAGACGGAGCTGGAAGACTAAAGGATTTTAAAGTTAAATAAATTTACAGAAATTATATTTACTTGGTCGAGCAAAAAGTTAGGCACAAGGCAATTTTCATTTGCCCATTATATCCATGGGTCTTTGTAATCAGTGTTGCTCTTCACCTAGATGAGATACTCTCCGGAAATAACGAGACCCATTAGCCCAAAGCAGTTTAAGGTAAATGCAATGGGTTTTTTCAGTTAAAAAATCATTAAAAATAAATTTAGCATGAAATAACCCTAGAAGGATGTTGAATCCTGGTAAAAGCGACTAAACGATACAGAGTCCTGCCCTAACGTATGTGAAATTGAGTTCAGCACCCTGCACAACTACTAAATAGATATACGCATCAATTTTTGTAAAAAAAAAATAGGATAAAATACCCTAAAAATAGCGTGTTTTTAGCACTAAAATCACCCCAGCAACACCCAAGAATTATCGCAAACAAAATGATATAGAAATTTTTAAAAGAGCACCCTTATTAAAACTATTTCTGTTAATTTTACATTTATAAATCTCCTGTTTGTTAAAATCAATGTAATTGATATCATTTAATAATAAAAATATTATATTTTCTTTTTATATATTCTTATCCTACACATCTCCCCAATGGTTAAATATTCATTGAAATTAATGCACTGGAGTGAAAAGTTATTACAGGTCTTGATCGAGTTATATTTCATTTATTCAGCGAAGTTGGAACATTGGTAAAAGCTTGGGCTCAGGAGTCGTAGTACACAAGTTGAAATCCCAGTCAAAATTATTGCATTTACCTTTATCTGTCTCGAGAGAGCAGCTCACTTAGGTGAAAAAGCCCGGATAAGAGTACGTAAAAATGGCTGTGTGCCAAACTTGAGGTGATGCTCACCAAGTAAGTATAATATTTCATTTATTCTGTAAAACTCCCTATCCAAATTCATCTCTTCATTTATAAGGAAATAAATGTTGTGACGTTAAAATCATTTGAACCAAAACGAATGCAATCTAGTCAATGACGTCATTTTACATTAAAAAATAACGGTTTTAATTTCCTATGGTAACGTATTTAACAAACACAATACATTTAATAAAAGCTTATGGCATACAGGTATGATTAAATTTTCGGATGAATAATATCCTTATTTAATCTTGAAAAAAAAGCCAAAAAAAGCCTGGAAATTCTTGAAAAGCAAACATGTCGATTGAATTTTTGACGCATATGAAATTCATTCGCAACGAATTCAGCAATTCGTACAAACAAACAAATGATAAAGTGAGACACGCTTTAAACTTGTTAAAAAGGCGACTGAGTTGGAAACATAAAGTCAAGCCTGATTCGAACTGGGCCTTCAAAGGTAATTTGGAAATACTCTTCAGTTTTTTTTTTCAAAATAGAGACCAAACTACAATAAATATTTAAGCAGGAATTTAAGGGATTTGTTACAATGTATTCGGTTAATCCGGAAAAGTAAAGATAAATTGAAAGGAAACTTTATTGCCCTTTACTCTAAGATTATCTTTTCGTCGATTATCATTGTGTGAATGTGTCTAGAGGAGAGAATTTGGTCAGTTATTTGTTTATGATATTTTTGCTTATTTCTTTTCGTTTTACAGTATATTAACCTTCGATTTTTTTTGTAAATTAAAAGAACTTAGGCAGACAGGGGCGTATTAAAAGAAGGGCGGAGTGGGCAGTTCTCCTCGGGCTGCACATGCCAGTGGGCGGTATTCCTAGGGGGGGGGATAGATAATAAAAAAAAAGTAAAAAGATAAAAATCTGAAACTTTTATAACCGTAACGAGTTTTTACGGTTATAGTTTGTTTTATGTGCGTATATACTGTTTCCAAACGTATATTTTAACTGTATCAGTGACACAATGGAGTGCATCACTGGTCCAATGAAAATTAATATTTAAAGTTAAATATAATTAAATCCTTGATTGTAGTTCCCTGAAAATTAATATTTTTAGGGCTTTTGGGAATTTTGAACCTTAAATGATTATCATTTATATATTATTATATAATTATATTATTATATTATTATTATTATTATTGTCAGGAGGGAGGCGCAAATTTTACGACCGCCCCGAGAGGCAAAAATTGTTGCTACGCCACTGGTTGGCAGGCTGGATGTTATTGTTGGGATATGAAAATCTCACTTAACCTTAACAAGACATCTTCGAAACCCTAAGGTGTTTCTTTTTAAATATCATTACCCTTTGCTCTAACATACAAAGCAGTCATTGAAATACCATTTTTACCCAATAAAATAATTCAATTTGAACAATGCTACAAATAATGCATAAAGCCCTGGAAAATAAAAGGTTTTAATATGATAGATGAACTTATACTAACAGAGTAACCAGTGGACTTATACATTTAATTTCTTTCCTTAGTCTATTGTAATCTTAAAACATTCGTCCATTTAAATACTGAACAGACTTGAGTGAGTTACAGAACTGTTTTCTTTAACATGATTTAATAAAACTAAGTTTGAATTGTTTATTTACCAATTTATATTGATTAGAAAAAAGCCCTACTAATTGATAAAAGAAATTGATCTATCAATCATCTATTGATGAATATGAAATTCAATAAAACTAAGTGAGAATTGTTTATTGTTAATTGAATTGAATTGTCAATTTATATTAATTAGAAAAAAGCCCTAATAATCAATAAAAAATTAAAATCTATTGATTAATTGTAAATTCTTGAAAATAAGTATATATCTTTACAAAATTCATTTTCCAATTATGTAAGCTTATAAGAAAATATTAAAAATATTAAATAAAAGAATTAAATCCAGTTGAATACAAATACATTGTTGAAATTATCTTAAATTCGTTTTCAATAAAAAAACTCATCTAAAAAGTTGGACATTTAATTTTTTTCTTTCTTTTAATTTCAGATAGATTTGAAAGCCACTTTCAATATAGAACGCCGTTCCTTGAAAAAAACAAATTACAATCGAAGAAACTAATTAAGAAATCATGTATGTATAATCAAGACAGGACCTTGAAACATGTATATTCCTCAAAAGTAGAGAAAATTGATTGACGAAATTAAATAATGCAATAAAAAAGGAATACAACTTTTGAGTGTTTAAACAATTTTTTTTTAACTCATTTTGTTTTCCTCATGTTCCACCAAAATGGTTCTTTTATCTTCATCCGGTGTAATATTTTACATTTCGGAAACTTATCTAATACTAGAACTTTAGAAAAGAAAGTTCCCTAAGATTAAGAAGGGTTATTAACAAAAGGCTAACCTAAATATCACTGGAATGTACGTATTATAACAATAATGATAATCGTATATAAATAGCAAGAATGATTTAAAATGTAAAAAAATTAAGAAATCAAATCATAAAATAAAAAGAAATTGCTGTGTATTTAAGGATTTAAAACAAGAATAAAATAATACAAATTGACTAAATTTATTAGATCAGTGTTTAATCTCTATTCAAGTTTTTAAGACTTTTGCATAATATTTGACTAATATTCAGCCTTGGTAATTTGATATTCAATCGTGAAATGGTTGTAGGGGATATAAAACTAATTGATATAATACACGATACAGTATATTCCCTATACGTGCATATACTGTGTATATTCAACATACACAGTTTACGTCCGTAGAGTAAATATATGGTTAATTTCACATTTCCGACCAACGAAATAAAGATTTCCAAGTTTTAGTAATATTATATTTACTTGGTGAGCACCAATCCAAGTTTGGCACAAGGCCATTTTACGTGCTTTTACCCAGGCTTTTTACACTCGGTGTTACTCTTCACCTAGAAGAGTTGCTCTCCCTAGTTAACGAGCCCCATCTACCCGAGGCAGCTAAACGTGGCTGCAAAAATTTTGATTGGGATTTAAACTTGCATGCTACGAATCCAGAGCCCGAGCTTTTACCCATGCTTCAACTTCGCTGCTCTCCAAGTTTTAGTAATATGTAAGTAATATGTAATATGGAAGCCAAATTACACATTAGCCTAAAAGTGAGATGAAATTGAAGATGAGAGTAGAAGTCCGAAGATTGCTAGGATTAGTTAAATTGCTTGTATGGAATGCGTTTAGTCCAATGTGAAATGATTATGCAGATATTCTAAATTATTAATTTATTCAATCTTTCAACGATTCTTCATTTTGTATCCACTTCATTTTTCTTGAGGAAAAGGAAAAAGTATTAAACATTCTTGTATTTAAACTTATTAATAAGAGTAATGTTCGTTGTTTTTGAAAACAACGGTCGACCTTGGCTTTAAAATGAATGAGACACTAGTGAACAATAAAGTATTCAGCATAAAAGCAAATATTTTATTATTTGCTTATGTTATGTGGCATTTGGGTACAATATCTTGTCAGTGGAACTTTTGTCACGAGTGCGATTTAAAAAAAAGTAAAAAAAGAAATGAAAAAAAGAAAAGAATAATCTTAAGTAAAAAGGGCAAACAAATAACATCATCCAGGGGGGCAGGTAAGTGACCATCCGGTTCTATCGAGCTTCTTCGGCACGACACGTGTTCAGATGTGCGTGGTCAATAACAAAACAAATATGTCCGCCTCTTTGTGATTAGCGGCCCGTGCCAACCGATTGAGATAAAATCGAACAAAACACATCTTTCTTCCTTTTTTTTTTTTTTTTTACAAAATGGCCATCTGGTAGAGAAAGATGAAAAGTTAATCTTTATGGTTGTGTTAGGGACAGCGTCAACTCTGGGTTTTTTTTCACATAACCCTGTGCTTGTGTCTCTCAATGTGACTGGCAACATGAGAAAATTGTAGTCGTAAAATATTCATTAATTAACTTTTTTTCGTAGGCCGTGAATGGAAGGAAGAGTTGCACCGTCGATGGTGTCTTGCTTTCATAGCAATTAAATCATTGCTAATACCATCCTATGTTAAAATAAAACAGCGAAATCTAATACTAAACCATAATTTCGATTTTTAATACACGTTATTTAATTATTTTGGAGGTGTGACTAATCAGTTAAATTCATTCATAAAATTGTGTCATTATACGAAGCACAAGTGTAAAATGAAGAGGGAGAAAAAAAGGTGCCTGTGTTCTTTTTCTAATGTAAGCAATAAAAAGCTTTAAATATACATTTTTTTATTTTCTTTCTTTTTTGTTTATATACATTGTTATTTCCAGCAGAAGTCAGAATGATGGATCTACTTTCCAGATGATTGCCTTTTAAATCATATACAGACAAAATCCTGTAAAATGCTACGACATGTGTCAGGTAAACATCTTCAGACAAAAGATTCGATTTAAGTGGAAATAGCTAAATATAATTAATTCAGATTTATATAATATAACCATAGAGGGGAAGGCTCCAAAACGGTGCACATTTTATCCTGATGACCCAAGACTCTTATGTTTGTTAATTTGAATTTTTACTATTTGGTTTATCCGATAACTGTCATAGACACAGTGAAGTAGTATGTCGATAGAATGAAAAAACTTCTCAAAAAGCTACCTTTTTGGTAAGTTTTTATTAGTTTCTGAGTAATTCCCTTCTTTATAGTACCATATAATGCTTACGGAATGAGACCAGTCTATTTCAATCGATTGAATTAAGGAGTTTGGTTCGAACTTCTAAAAAGGCTCTTAAAGTGGACTTGAAGGTTGTTGAATCGAGAAATACCCGAAAATAAAAGTTAAGGAAAATAAAAAGTTAAAAAAAAAACAAGGAAGAAAGAAAATAAATGAAATTAAAAAAAATGAAAGTGAACGAAAAAGAGGAAGGAAAAAAGAAAGAAAAATAAATCAGAAAACAGTGAATACTAGAAAGAAAAGATTTAGAAAAAAAAAGCATAAAGAAGGATAAAGAAAAGAAGAAAAAAACAAGAATGATAAAAAGAAAGAAACGTTAAAAAAATGAAATTAGAGAATTGCAAAAAAAAAAAAAGAAAAAGAAGAAAATGAAAGAATGAAATAAATAAATAAACGAAATAAATGTAAGAAAAGAAAAGAGAAAGACAAGAAAGAAAAAAGGCTGCTGTAGTGTCGGCCATGAACTGAAGTCCGTCTTGAATTCGTGATCAATGTCAGCTGGGCAGATCGGCATCTCAGTCACGGTCGTAATGTTGAGATGTGCAAGCCTGATAATAATATGGCCGTCTCTTTCGTTTCACATTGGAAATCAATTAGAAAAATTAGCCATCAAGCCTAGCGCTGTACTTAACTCTGTCAGTTGGACGAGATAAGCATCTATTAATATATTTAGAAGTTGAAAGGCCCAATTTTGAGCGGCAGCCAATCGTTTCAAAGGATTTTCCTCAGATGATTCTGCGTATGCCAAAGTGTGGCAACGAAAATGTGTGAACAAATTGTGGCTGTTTTTGTTGATGAATGTGAAATATTTCCAAGTGGTGTTTACTTGACGCTTGGCTGGCGAAGACAATATCGCGCGAAACCCGGAGAAAAAGACAATCAATTTGGACTAAAATTACAAGTTAATTTGCGATTCTTCAGATAATGAACTCGAGTGCATTATCTTTGAATATTTTTATCTCCGTTTTTTTGGTCTTTGGTTTTTCATAACAACGTGCCAAATTGTACGAACCAAAATCTAATATACGCGGGAAAGACCAGTGGTTAAGCGTTTTGTCCTGGAAATCATAATACACAAGTTCAAATCACCTTCTTATTTTGGTTAATACTGTCGAAGCAAACATAAATCCCCTTATTCCCTCATGCAATGAATTTAATAGTGTAACTTATCTTATTCAGAAAATTTGCTTACGAATAAAAGATGTTTATAAAAAAAAATATTCTTACCATTAAATGACCGAAAAGCTTGATATGCCATAAAATTAAAGAATTAAAGGTTGTCGCAAATTTCAAAAGTCTTTTTTTTATTACAGTTTGTATATTTGTACTTCAGATCTTTATATAAGTTATTCAGACTTCTACTCTCATCTTTTCAATGTCTCTATCTGCTAGTGCTGTTGCATTAATTATTGATTTCTAACAATATGAAGTGTGGTCCACCTAGATACAGTTCAGCCTTCATTGCAATAAAAAAAAAACTTTTAAATACCTAATATTACAGTAAACCTATGTAGGCAGCCTATCTTTTAACTTGGAATTCCCTCACCTTTTCACATTCTACTTGCTATGACAGACAATCTAGATACATATATCGATATTTTATCAGCAAAAATCATTTATAAAAATAAACAATAATTAGACACTTTTTCCCCATAAGAACAAGCATCTAACCTAAACCTACTACTGAATTTAAATTATCTAATAAATGATTATGTGGGTCCATTTTATTAAAAATTTATTTAAATCTATTAAAAAAAAACTTTTGTTAAAAAGTATTCAAATTTTTAAAAACTTTTAGTATAATGATCAGGAACAAAAATGGCTGGTACGAGATATCTTGATAAATATTGAAAAATCATATTTCTTATAACGGGAATGAGGCGAAAGATGAAGTTTTATGCAAATATTGTTTGATGAATATAGCAGAATGTATTATCATTATTCAAATCATTTGTACTTTTATCCGCAACTTTATTGTTATCTCCACAACCTTTCGGCAAATATGCCATTTAGGCTTCTTCATGTTTTACTCAAATTTGAAAAAGATTATTTAAATAAAGGCGCAGATGAAATTTAGAAATATTTAAGTAATAAATTATTATCATTATAATAATTAAAATTGATCTCACAACTCAAAATAATCACTAAAACGTAAATGAGTAAATATTGTTGGTTACGCTGATTAAGAAATTGTTTAAAAGTAATTTAATCTAATTTAATCGAAATCAAACCTAATGTCATGTAGTCACATTATTTGCCTTCGCTTATAACATTATTTGATGACAATGATAAGGAAATTTGATCTGATAGATCAGGTTATTTGATCTTATCGATTAATTACTTACAGTCGATTAATGAAAAACAACAACAATAACGAAAACTTCACCACAAAAAGAATCCTGTTTTTTGTTTTTCGTTCATTTTTTTTATTAGTCAAAAATTAAAACGATAATTATTTAATATTCATTAAAAAAAATAATTTTTATGATTATTAACGATTAAGATTTGCACAAAGACTTAATAAATCTTTTTATATTTTCTATTGAGAAACTTTAAAGCCTGCAGACAATTCCAGATTCTTGAAACATTAACTTAATCATAACAAAAGAAAGATTTAGCTAACAAAACGCCAATAAAATCACCCAGAAGATTATTTGAAAGTTCGTATGTTTATTTACTTAATTTAAACAAATGTAGTATTTTTATATATGGTTAAAAAATATATCACTGCTTGGTTTTGAATTAAATGAAATTATTTTTTAATGAATATTAAATAATTATCTTTTTAATTTTTGACCAATTAAAAAATGAACAAAAAACAAAAAAAAAATAGGATTCCTTTTCGGTTATTGTTGTTGTTTTTCATTAATCGACTGTAAGTAAATAATCAATAAGTCTTAGTGCAAATCTTAATCATTTACAATTTCATGCTGTTTTATGAAAGATCTCCAAATCATATAAACTTTATAAATCCTTTTAGGCTTTAAGCCAAAAGGTCTTTAATATTCTAGATTTTTCATGCTGTAATCTACCTAAAAAAAAGAAAACGTAGAATAAATATTTTGATTATTGGGCTGCGACGATGGAGCATTAGTAAAAGCCCGGGCTCTAAGATCGTATTACGCGAGTTCAAATCCCAGTCAAAATCATTATATTCACGTTTATCGGCCTCGGGCAGATATGGCTCGTTAACTCGGGAGTGCAGCTCATCTAGGTGAAGGGTAACACCGAATATAAAAAGCCCGGCGAAGGGCACGTAAAAATGGCCTTGTGCCAAACTTGAGTTGGTGCTCACCAAGTAAATATAATATTTATTTGATTTTACGCTCAATTCTACTTTTGACTGATGTTATATAATGTGACATCATAGCCATTCAAACTCTTTGTCTTAATCATTTTATTGTCATTTTTGATTTCGTTTTAACTTTATTCGTTAACTCTTATATTCTATATTTGCAACAAAAATAAAACAATAAAATAAAAACAAATAAAAGCGATAAACGTCCATTAATGTCGTCTGCACATTCAATTATACTTTGCAACGAGGCGACATATCAAAAATCGATCACGGCTGATTTCTTTTCTTCGAGAATTCATCTCAGTGCCATAAAGAATATGTCACGCATCATTTCTTTCAGCAATTTGTTTACACTTGTCACGCTTGGATAATTTTAAAATGGACCAAACTACGGCCATCTTTCTTGTCTTTCCTTTTTAAGCGGTTTTCAAGAGTAAAGAAAATAAATTAAAAATGGCTACTAATATTAATTATTATTATTATTATTATTATTATTATTATTATTGCTTTGTTTCATTCTCAGTATGTCACATACAAGAAAATAAAAATAAAAATACTGGAACATCTGGTGTGATATTCTCCTTTCCAGGCCTTTTTTTTTAAAATGATTATAGTAACCCCTATGTAATTTTACTCGGGGGCTTTTGATGCAATGAATCAAAGCATAGAATTTAGAAGAGTAATATACGAGTTCAAATCACATTCTGGGAAAGGTATAATTCTCTTTATTTCTTCCAGCAATCGATTAAACGCTGCAATTCGTGGTATTCAGACATAGTAGACATTATGTATATATATTAAAGATCACTTTCAGGATAGATAACTGAAAATTTTGATATACCATAAAAATGAAATATAATTTTCATCATGGAAATAAACGTTTTTATATTTTATTCCACGGTGATTTATATGATGCAAAACTAATAAACAAACCCACAAAAGACAATTTAGTGCAAAGTAATAATAAAATATAATATTATATATTTTTAATCTCTTGGGATTATGGTATATTTGTAAAATCTTTTGGGTGGCATATAAATATGTTCATCATTAAGTTGGAAAAGTTAAAGAAAAATAAATAAGCAAAGAATTTCTTATTTGTTTAATGAAATTTGTTTAAATCAAAGAATGCTACCTTAATATGTGCCCATATGTATATATATGGTAATGCTACCTTAATATACACACATATGTATATATAAGGTAATGCTACCTTAATATACACACATATTTATATATATGGTAATGCTACCTTAATATACACATATATGTATATACATGGTAATGATTAGGGCTGTGATGATATGCTTTATTAAAGATTATTCACCGACTTTATTATTTTGGGATTTTACCATTTCTTTTGATTCTTTAATTAGGGCTGTGACAACATACTTTTATTAGAATTAATCTTGATAACTAAGGATGTGATAAGCATATTCTTCAATAAAAGAATATTTTCACGACCCCTTATATTGATACTATTTTATTTCATAATTTACTTGTAATACTAAATCACGAAGCATGGTGCACCACTGATGGGTAAGTTTCCAAGCATTTAATAAACTCTGGCATGTTACTGAAGTCTAGACATGGCTGCATATTTATTTTTACTTAACTGGCTAAACGTATTTCCAAGAAGAGCAATAAAAAGATTTTTATAAAAATATAGATTTCTTTCTCTAATTATTGCTTTGACTGAAATAGATGAATTTGTCTAGTGTCATTTTTATCTTCTTTCATCAGTGAGATGTTGTTATCTGTGCCTTTAGATCTTTCAGCTTTTTTTTTCATAAAATATACTCGAATAAACAAACTGAAGCGTCGAACTACGTACTTGACATTTTAAGATTATATTAAGAAAAATCGAATTAGAAACAAAATTGAAAAAAAAAGGAGACAAAAATCTTTTCCTGGTTGACTTTCTCTCCTTCAAAATAAAAACACAACTGTTTCTACGGTTTTAATCATGATCTTCACTGATCTTGTAAACGAGAGTTGTTTGAAAGGTGAATTCCCAGGAAAACAAAAAGAAATAGGATAAACAAAGAAAAAGAAAAAGAAAACGAAAAAATAGATGACTTGAGAAAAAATATTGTCAAGAGTCACAGAGAAAGAAAAAGAAAGTTCTTCATAAAAAAAACGAAAAAAAAAAAGAAAACTTGTCCCCAACAAAAATTCTGAGAGAAAAACTAAAAGAAAAGAAATCAAAAAAGGAGAATAAAAAAATAAAACAAAAAAATTATAAAAACTGGATAAAAAAATTAAAACAAAAAAAAGTAAAGAAAAATGTAAAAATAAAGAAAAAAAAAGCTGAGTAAAAAAAAAAAAATAATAGAAAAAGAAAATAAAAAAGTATAAAAATAAAGAAAAAAAAAGAAATCGGGACAGAGTGAAAGAAAAAAATTGTTCTCTCTCTCAAAAAAAAAAAAAAAAATTAGCTCCCCTCACTAAAAATACAAAAACAATAAAAAGGAGAGAAAAAAATAGAAAAACGAATTTTGCTGAGTGTCAGAGAGAGTGAGAGAAAAAAAATGTAAACAAAAAAAGTATTTAAAAATATCACGAAAAAAAATCATAAAAAAAACAAAAAAACAAAAACAAAAACAAACAAACCTTGCAAAAATAACGCAAAAAAAATGTTCCAAGCTAAAATCAGAAGGTATTTTATCTTAGTGATCTTAGGACTGTTGTTTTAGCGCTCGGCACGGCTGAAGCTTGACAGACGAGGTCCTTGATATGTCATAGAAGATTTACTATTGTCTGTCACACATCTAACTGTCCGAAGTTGGAGCTTACCTGCTGCTAAAGCCAAACAGACCTATTCTCTCTCTCTCTCTCTCACTCTCTCTCTTTCTCTCTCTCTATGTATCTCCCTCCCTCGCCACCCCCTCTCTCTCTCTCTGATGATCTTTCTCATTCGAGATTCTCTTAATCTTTCTGTTATTCTAACTCTCTCTCTCTTTTTTTTTCTCTCTCTCTTTTCATATTATCACACTCTTTTATTATCATTCTTTAATTTTTGGTCTCTCTTTCATTAAGTTTTTTTCACAGTCTCTCCTAAATTCTTCTTCATCTCATTCTTCTTCTCAAATTTTCTTTCTTTTTCTCATTCTTTCATTCTCCGTTTCTCTTTCATTAACTTTTTTTTCTTAGTCTCTCTTATATTCTTCTTCATCTCATCCTTTTTTTCAATTGTTCTTTCTTATTCTAATTCTTTCATTCTCCATTTCTCTTTAATTCAATTATTTTCCCATTCTTTCTTGTTCGAATTCTTCTTCTCATTCATTTCTGGTGCGGTCGACGTGGCCCAGTAAAAAAGGCAGTCGAACTTTGGAATCGTAGTACGTGAGTTCGAATTCAAGTCGTCCGTCTTCGTCGACATGTCGACTAATACCCTTGGGATAGGTATGAATATCTATCTTCCCTCCAGCTATGGATTAAATAGTGCAACTTCTGTCTTAAAAAAACTGTTTGTATAAAATAATGCTTTTCAAATCAAATCAAAAGTAATTGTTCGAATCATTAAAATGACCAAATAAGGTTGATATGTCGTTAAACACAAAACAAAGAAATCATTCATAATCACAACTTTTCTTTCATATTCTTATTATTTCTTTCTAAACTTTTTGTTTTCATTCATTTATTTCCAAAGTTTTTCTTTATTTAATTCATTCAAGCATTCTCGTATCATCTCTCTTTTTCTTTTCTATATTCCCTCTCTTTATCGAATTCTCTCTCTAATTCTCTTTTTTCATTCTCAAATTCCCCCATTCTCTTTCCCTCTATTCTATCTCTCACTTTCTTTTTCTCTCTTTCAATTATGTTGGATTTCTCTCCGTTTCTGTCTAACACAAAAAAATATGATTTCGTCCATTTTTTTTTCTCTGCTTCGTTTCCATCTTTATTTTTATTCCCTTTTTTCATTTAAAAAAAAATCTTTTGATATTCACTTTATTTTAAAATACATTTTTTTAAATATATTTAAAATTTTTGTTACTTTAATTAATCGTTTTTATGCTTGTATTTCTTTCTCTCTAACAATCTCCTTTATTTCGTGTTTCGTTCGTGGCATTTTTCCTTTTATAATGTCAGAGACGTCACGTTCGGAATCAACGCGGCCACTCCTGAGCGTTGACAAAATCGACCGTCACTGATCCACGCATCTCTTCCACACCACTATATCACTACACTATTTTTCACTTTTTTGTGTTTGATTTTTTAAATCATGATTTTAAATATTTTTTTAAGCAAGTTTACTAGTCAAGTTATGAAAAAGAAAAATTGAGTGAAGGCAAGTTTATTTGCATTTACCGATTATACTGGTGGCTCCCACTTTTCACCAAGTATCTGATACAATTATCTTATCCTCTGTCTTCGTTTATAAGGTAAGAGAGGGTAAGGTGACATTCGATGTTGTATTAATTAGTCGTGGCTACGCGACGGCCACGTACACTCACTTGGTTTACATCGCTTTCACCGCGGCCCTAAGACGGATGAGACAGCCATTTTCGATGATAGAGGTTGCATAGGGCTGCCAGGTTCTTGATTCACAACCCTTCTTACCACCTACCCGACAGGTATTTCATCGCTGAACCTTTGTAATCAATGTTGCCCTTCACCTTGATGAGATACTCTCCCGAATTAATAAGAACCATTTACCTGAGGAAGCTTAAGGTAAATACAAGTTTTACAAAAGCTTTTTCTTACCAAGCTTTTACAAAAGCTCCACCCTATAAAACCTGCAATATCATTGGCGGTCACTAGTGGTCGAATATGACTGTCCTCCGTCTAGGTCTCTGTGGACCCTTTCTGGAGGACGCCTGCGCGTGATGTCTTTTAACGAGGGGAGACTGATGCTGCATCAGTCACCACACGGTCCCTTGGCAGAGAAGAGCATTGTTCCAATGACACGGAGAACCACGACGCCTTCAGTGCCGTTATGTCATTGTAGACATCCTCTGCCACATCCATTGTTGAGGTCTTGCACTATCTAACCTATAACTGGAGGGAATATGGGGCTTCATACCCTTCCGAAGGGTATTAGTCGACAGGTAAACGTAGACGGAACACCTTGGATTTGAACCCGTGTTGTACGGTTCCGAAGTCCGATTGTCTATCCACTGGGCCTCGTCGACTCAATATATATATATATATATATATATGTAGTATCTTTCCTAAAAAAAATTAAACTGCTCAATAAAATATAAACAGACCCAACCATGTACCTTCCCAAAAACATAACAAAAATCAAACTAAGACTTTAATATTGGTTTAAAAATACCGAAATCGAAAACATCCTGAATACCATACGGCAGAACTTACCACTGCAAAACTTCTCATTCTCAAAAATAAAAAGAGAAACTCCAACAATTGACTTAAATCAAATAAGCCAAAAAAAATATTACACAAATAAACAAACAAAATCCTCTCTAAAATCTAAGTATCCTTAAATAACCAGAAAATGTTAAACCCATGTTAAACCCAAGCAAAGCAAACCAAACAAATCGACTCAACCTGAAATATACCAATTAAGGAATTGAATTCAAGAAAATTTCATTGTAGAAAGGTTCAGTTACACGTAGGATAACGAAAGGCATTTACGCAATTTCTCATAAATTCTACTTAGAACACATTCTAACCATAACCCACCACTTTCCCTGGAAGAACGTCATGATACTTTCAAAATTTGATTCGTTTACTCGTCTTTCTATTAATCCATTCTATCCCCAAGAGGAGTGTCTTTACCATTCGAAAGTTCCCACTTGACCTCACTCCACACTTGACCATCAAGTAACGCTGACCAATTTTAATCATTAGCTGATTCAATGCCAGCAACTATCAACCACGTTGGTCAATTTGACGCCGAAATGACAAGTCATTAAGCCAAGGGTAATCTGTCCCCACGACTCTATGCGTGACACATAAGAAAGAGGAACAGAGAGTAATAGAGAGGGTGATTAGAGAGAAACAGTGTATGATTGTTGTGGTTCTCTTCGGAGAAGTTAGGGAGCGCTGATTGGCTAAAATTAAGACCAGATTGCCATACAAGAGTGATAGATACTCTCAGCTATTTCTCCTCTGATACCTGATATAATCACGCAATAATTTTTATTATTCAGATTTATCAATAGTATTAATATATTCACCGTCCATGAATTACTCTAGCCCCCGAATTATCACATAGGCGAGATATCATCTGAAAATAATTATGACAGACAAAGTAACGAATAAATAAACAGCATGAAATAACTTATGATTTAAAATCATATTTATTTGATTAGAATTTAGGTTTGGTAGTATTTAATCAAAATAAAGCCCATGTATATAGAGCACATAAAAATGGCCTTGTGCCAAACCTGAGAAAGTTTCAAATGCCAGGAAGGACTTTTCATTGGGATTTATTTTTCTTTCTTTTATAACAATTAACATGAAAAATCATTAAGATAAAAATGGATGTATCATATTTACTTGGTAGAGCACCTACCCAGGTTTGGCACAAGGCCATTTTTATGTGCTCTATATACACGCGGTTTATTTTGATTTAGTATTACCCTTCACCTTGATGAGTTGCTCTCCCGAGTTAACGAGTCCAATCTGGCCTCGGTAGCTAAAGTGAAAGTAATGGTTTTGACTGGAATTTGAACTAGTGTAATACGATTCCAAAGCCCGAGTTTTTACCAATGCTCCACCGTCGATGCCCAAAAATGGATGTATGTACCAATATATGGGGTCAGGGGCATACTATCCTATTGGTCCAATCGGGCTTGATCCAAGGGCTTGGCACTCCAAGGGGTCCCACCTGACTCAGATCCCCTTCTGTTCGTTTCTCGTGGCTTGTGGTGACTGGTGTGGACTGTCAGGCTGGACAAGAGTACAAAAAGATCCGTGACCGTGCAAAGATGAAAATTTGAAAAGACAAAAGTATCTTCGCTAAATATTAGGATCCCTACATATACAAAGAGAACCTAAGTAGGATAGAAATCAAAATCGTACTTGATATCGGAATTGGTAATATTTTCCTGGAATTGGAATAAATTAAGAATGTCCCGAAACTAATGTTTAAGTAAAGTTTTTTTCTTAAGTCAATATGCATTGTCACCAGATGCACAGCCTCTGTGTGTGGTATTTGACTGTCAAAAATAGTGAGAAGGAGCTCATTTACTTTTCGGTCTTTCTCTGGATGGAGTAGAATAAAAGATTTGTATTATGTTTTAATGTGATTTTTTTTCTCTAACAGTAGGTATGGTAAGTTTATTCTTGTGGTTAACTCTTAATTCTTACTTGGTCAGTCTGTTAGGTTACATCTGGAGATTTTAAAAAAAATGGCCTATGCGATTCTAGAATTTATGGATTAAACTTTTCAATTATTGTTTTTCAAATATTTGACAGGAAAAATTAGTTAAAATGAAAGGGTTTAAACATCAATTGAAACTTTAGGGTCGATCAAAATAATTAAGTCAAACACACATCCTTCTCTGATTATATGTTTATAAGTTGATCTCCTCTTTCTTCCTATTTTTCTCTATCTATCTCTCTTTATATATATATGTATATATATATATATATATATATATATATATATATATATATATATATCTGG
>JAUZSX010159134.1:0-16927 GCA_034780655.1 Idiosepius hallami
TATATAGGAAAAAAAATGTTTCCTGACAATATTTTTAAAAAATGATATTTGGAAAAAAGAAATTTTTGTTATTATTTCCATAAAAGAATTTAAACATTCATTATTCAATTTTTTCAATTGTTTATTTTTTAATTTCTCCACAAATAAACAAATTTCTGTTGATAATGCATATATGTGAATAATAATAAAAATCTCTTTTTCAATGTCAATTATATATATATATATTATTCAGACACATTTCATTAAAAAGAATTGTAATTTTTCTATTTAATATTTTTAATTCAATTTTTTTGTTAACAAGAAAAGATTGAATTAAAAATAATAAACAGAAAAATTAGAATTATTTTTAATGAAACTTTAATTTATATATATATATAAATCTGTAGGGTAAGATTGCTTATATTTATAATTAGAGTGCTCAATACCAGTGATAGAGCGTGTATATTGGTTAAGTGAAGACACGGAGTCAATGACCTTTGGTGACTGTCAGAATCTCGCCTGGCAGTCATCAGTTGTCTGATGACCGTGCAGGCGAGAAATTTACAGTCACCAAAGGCCATTGACTCCGTGTCTTCACTTAACTAATATATATATATATATAATATATGTGTATGTATAAATTTTTTATTAACTTTTTTTTTTTTTTCTATTTTTTGTAGGTGACATCAATTTTGGACAAATCCCCAGTTTGGAAAGATTATAAAGACCAAAAACATGACCTTTTCATATCAGATTCATCTTTGGCAGGTTACTTAACAGGTTAGGAAAAAACAAACTCATCTAAAATTGAATTGAAATTTTTTTTTTTTCACATACAAAAAAGAATCTTCCATAATTTTGATTTTATTTTCAAATCCCAATCCTGAATCTGTTTTATATTAAATAATTAAAAAGATAAGATGATAATAAGAATTATGCAATTCTACATTGAAATAAATCTAAATCATATTTTTAGTTTATAAAAGAATTGTTGGCTATATTCCTTTGTAAATATCTCAATATCAGTGGTAGAGCATTTATAATTAGTCATTTATACATACTCTATCACTAATATATTGGCCTCATCAGTCACTTAAGAATACACAATTAAGTCAGGAAAATGGTCATCCTTGAATTCGAGGAATGAATTACTAAATCACTAACATAGGTGAATTCCACTTGGGAATGTGGATAGGCAATCAGACTTTCCTATCGGAAGATGTGAGTTTGAATGCCAGTCACATTTGGACTAAAATCCTCGGGAAATATATGAGTCCCCTAGTTTGCTTCCAGTTAAATTATGCATCTTATGTTATACAAAAGAAAAAATGACTTTATATAAAAACATTTATAAAAAATAAAAAAAAAAACTGTTTTTAGCTTAAGCAACTGAAAAAGTTGGAATTCTGTAAAACAAACAAATATTGAGCACTTTATCAATAAATATAGCAAACAGTTTTATTATATACTTATATATGTAGATATATATATATTTTTTTTTTCAAATGAGGAGCAAAGTTGGAGCATTGGTAAAAACTCTGGTTCAGGAATCGTAGTACAATTCCAGTCACAACCATTGCATTCCTCTTAAAAATGGCATTGTGCCAAACTTGGTTGGTGCTTCTCACCAAGTAGATATTATATTTTTAAATGGAATCTATATTCTGACAGTTTAAAATGAATAAGATATATTTATTTTTAAATAACGTCACTAAATAATTTGCATATAAATCTATTTTGCTCTTATCAGAAATCATCAGTGCTACTCATCCAAATAATGAATAATTAGTTGTACCAAACAATTGTTAAAGACATAGATTCCTATCATTGGGATTGTGGGTTCAATTTGGATAAGTTACACTGATGATTTCTAATAAGAATCAAATCAGTCTATATGCAAATTTCCAAATAGATATGGTTTAGTCATATATAATTTTATTGTTGATGGGATTTAGTTTATTTATATAATAAACAAACATCATAAAGAGTTTTTAGTTTCTTTTTCAATCTTTTTTGTCTCTTTGCAGGTCCAACGGGTCCTGGTGTGGCTGGATACTTGACCTCTGGAACACGACCAAATCTTCCAGACGCTCCTCCACCGCTGGACACTGGGCATCATGACGACTTTCACTAACGGACAATCACTTACTAACAAATTCAACTTGACTGACATTCAATTTAAGAGTTTAAAAACTTTTTTTTTATCCCTCATTTTTCTTTTTCACTTTCTATTGCATCATCATCATAATCATCATCGTCATCATGAACAGGCAGCAGTGGCTAAGAGGCATCTAGCAATGGCCACACCCCAACATTGTCCCACAGTGGATATTGTCGTCTGTCTCGCTGCTCCATTAAATCTTACCCTGCCCACCTCTCACCCTCTTACCAATGTTGACTAGTTATGTATAAATATATCAAACCTAATTAATGCAATTGAGAAAAAAAAGAATTAACTTTAAAATAAACTGTAATTAATAAGATTTCTTTTGTTTTTGATTTAAAAAGAAAAAAAGTTTCAGATTTTTTTTCATGACTGATAATTACAATCATTCTAAAGCAAGTTAACCTTTGATCCCTGAAGGGTCATTATATTAACCTTGGTGACCTAAGGCGACTCAGCAAAATTACCAACCAGCCAATCAGAGGATTATCGAGGGTCAAAATAAAGGATGAAGAATTAAAAGAAATTAACTTTCTCCAAATGGTAAGAGAATCATTGCTTATGGGTTTACCAATCTAGTGATCCTTCCCTTTCTAGTCCATCTGGCTATTTACAGTTTATCTTATGGTTTGCTGGCTGGAAAGGTTGACCAAAACTAATCAGATCAAATAAGGTTTTGGTTTGTAAAGAACTTTCAATCCCAAATTTTAGGAGAGATGAACAAGGAACAATCACACCTGATTTTAATGGCACTGTTATGTTCATTCCTTCTTGAACTCCTTACCCTGTTCCCCCTTTTTCTTTGAAGACTACTGCAAATTCACTGTACAAAAAAAAATCTTTGGTGGAGCCACCCTCCAAACAGCCCTGACAGCACCCCACTGTCATTTTGTTCTGTTTGGATGTAATTTAGCTGAATAAAATGGGGGTTGGCCAAAAAAAAAATCATTTCTGTAAATCTTTTTTTTTATACATACTATCTATCTATCTATCTATCTATCTATATATATATATATATATATATAATTTTTTTTTCTACTTATTTATTTTGAAAATAAGTTTCTATGTTTGTTAAAAGCCCTTTTTCTGGGATGGAATGATTTTCTGACTTACTTGAAGCAATGTAAGGTTTTGGTTTCAAAAGAAAAAATTGCTCAAGGTTTTTTGCACCACATTTTACGGACTGTTTATCATTTCTTAGTCAAATCCTCCTGAGGACAACAGTCCGGAAAATAGGTGTCCAACTTTGATTGTTTATGTGTATATTTTGATAAATCTTTATTTTTAAAATGCTGCTTTTTGGAAAGTTTTCAGAACTGGAACTCTGTGGCCACCACTCTCTAGTTTGTCAGGTTAGTTCCATGTTTATAAAATACCAAAAATATTGCCCAGGCATCAAGGACTTACAATTAAGGTAATCAAAGAAGCTTATTACAAACACTTAATTCGTTTCTAATGCTTTTTTTATACTAAATCCATTTCTAAAACTTTTCTCACTAAATTCATTTCTTATCCCTTTCTCAAAGGTAGTTAAAGAAGCCTATTATATAAAAAAAAAAGGCATTACTGTACATATGCAAATTTTTAGCGGTCAGAATCATTTTTTTTTAATAACTATTGGAGTTTGTTTTTCTAAAGAGCTGCAGGAAATACGTTCTCATTGACAATTTAATTTTTATAAGAAATTAGTAGTCTTATTAAAGAGAAGTTTAATCCTGTTTTTTAGGATCTTCCTTCCTATTTTTTTCTTGTTTCCAAACATTCTTTTGTCCTCATTGACCATCTTCAGGATGGTTGTCTGTCATTTTGTGTGTTTTCTGCCCCCTGCCCCTGCATTTTCATTTAAATCCCTCAACACATTTAGATGAAAAAGAAAAAGGGAAACACACAAATAAACAACTCCATAAGAAAAAAAAAAATTATTTTTATTTTTGAGATAAGGCTTCATAATCTGAGTATTAATTTTATTACCTTAATGATCCTTTTAGAAAAACATTAACTAAAAAAAAATACATTCTTGCTATTTATTTTTAAGTTTTTTTTTCTAATTTAACCTTTATATCAAGCTATTTTTAATTACTTTTAACCTCTTTGAGTTTTAGTAATTCTTGACTAATTTTTAAAATTCAGTTTGAGCATTATTTTTCTATTGAAGAGACAGTGATTTAACCCAACAAGTTTGATGCAATAGAAAAATAAATGTTTAATGATTTATTTTGAAATAATTTTCTTTTACAGTTACAGCTTAGCATATCAATTAAACAGCATTTAATTGAAATAGTAACATACTAACAAATTATTTTCAAATAAAGACTCCGAAGATGGTTCCAAAATATTTAATTTATTTTTTTTATAATCCTTGATAATCAATAGATTTTTTTTCATTTCATTGGATTTTATAAACAATTGGTTTCGTCAAAGTTCTAAAATAAAATAAGTCAAGACAGAAGGATAAATATTAATTTTTAATACCAGATGTAAAGAGTCTTGTTTGTAGTCCAGATCAGATGCTATGATCAGTTGTGCTTGCATCCAAATGCATACCTACCTAATATACTGGTGTACACAATCATACACCCACAGAACCAAGAATAGGAAATCAGTGTACCCTAGTTCTGTCAAAAACAACATTCACTCAGGCAGACATTATTCACTCAATCAATGATAGAAAAGTCCTCTCAATCAACCCATAATGAAAACCTAGCCATGTCACAATCGGCCAGTGTAAAAAAAAATGGAGGACAGAGGATAGGAAAGGAGAAGGTTTTTAGCTTCAATGAAAAACAACAAAATGTGAGCTAATATTGCACACAGAGGACGAAAGACCAACCAATATTTGTTAAAAGTATTAGGGCGTGGCGGTTTAAACATAAATCACAATAGCCTCACACTAAGCAGCCAAAACTGTACTGTAAATTTTTAAAAACATAAAACAAAATGAGCAAATAATTTCAATCAATCAAACTTGTTGATTTGTGCAAATTATTTTAGTTAATGTTAAGAAACCAACATTCAAGGAAATCTTGTATTTATAATATAAAAATAAACCTATGAATAAACTATTACTAATAAAAAAAAACATCCTAATTTTTCATTCATAAAAAAGCTTCAATAATCATAAATTTAGACAGTTAACAAATAGTTAATTCATAATAATCATCTTACTAGTTATTTTGATTTTATGGAAACCATTACTAGTAACTAATTTAAGTCTTAATAGAAAATCGTTTTTTATGTTAATCTATCTTAATTTAAAAAAAAAAAAAAAACATAGGTAAGTGTAAAGAGAGGTTTCAGGCCTTTTGCACATTAGTCCGAAAGTGAATAAAATATACTAGTTGGGATTGCATCCTTACTGCTCTATAATGGTTTTAACTGTAAAAGTTTTATCAAAATCTGAGACATTCAAGGTTTTGGATTGTAATCATTTTACACACAGATTTGTCTTTTATTTCTTAAAACTTATGAATTGATTTTGTGGAATATTTTTGTTATAATTAATTAGAAACAAAAAAGAAATTATTTTTATTTCTATTTGAATGGACACTTAAAAACAGCAGCAACAACAAACAATGAATTTTCTGTTTTTTAATTTGCTTTGTGATTAACCAGTTAAAACAACTTTGGGTTGAGGAAGAGCTGATATGTTTTTATTATTATTTAGAAGAGAAACAGTCACAAATTTTGGGATTTTTTTTTTTTTATAAGATTAGCTTGAAAATCATAATATTATTTTTAATAAATCTGTAAAAACATTTAAAATGTTGAACATTCATTATAATAATTGATAGTTAAATATATTTTTATAATATTAGCACTTAGTTTGATGACAAAATTTATGGAGGCCAATCCAATAATTTCCCAGGTAGAAAGACCTCACAAAAAAAAAATAATAGAAGAGTTAAAATATATTTCTTGCTTATTAATTTGTATTAATTTTAAATTGGAGTTAAAATGAAATTCTTTTTTCTATATTAGAAATTAAAACTGAAGATTCAAACATTAAGCAAATAAATTTGAACCACAAAAAAAAGTACTAAAATTATTTCAAATGATACATTTAAATAAAGCAGAAATAATCAGTGCAAAATTACTTTGATAACTTAATCATATGACTGTTGAAATGAAATGCGAGAAATAAGATTATATAAAGAATGCCAGATTATAAAAGATATCTAATAGTTAAGTTATTGCTAGAAAAAATTTTTTATAAGGAATAAATGGAATCTAATTTTGTAAATATCCTTTTCCTTTAAAAACCCAATAGGTCAGCCCTGGTGACCTAAAACAAAAGCAGACACACCAATATTTCAGCCTTAATGTGGTTCTGATTGACTAGTTGGTAATTTTGCTAAGTCAGGATCGAAAGACTAAAGAAAAGAACTGTCTCTGATTATCTACCAATAGATATTACAAATCATTCAGTCAAATATTTCCAAAATTAAAAAGTTTAAGCTATTGTAAGAAAAAAAAAAATCTTAAATTATTTCTGCCTTTCATCATCACAGATTGTGTATAAATGTTCTTTTTGTTATTAAAAGAAACAATGAATTATTGTCTTTCTACTTACAGAACATTTCTCAACAAATTTTGTGTTACCTTTACTTAAATTTTGATATTTTCTCTCAGAAATAATCAAGAGTGGACACTTCAGAGTTGAAATGAATTAGAGAAACCTTATTTAATTTGTTGGATGAGTAAGAATTTCAAAATGGTTAAAACTATCTACAAAATAAACCTAATCTCTGATGTGATAAAATAAAATTGCCTGAAAATCTCTTCAGCAGAAATGTCCTCAATTATGTATCAACTCTTTTGTTTCAGTAGTTTCTTTCGAACTTATCATTTCAAATGGGGGTGTGCATGTATACATACAAACTCAAATACATACACACATTTAGACACAGACACATGAAGCTGTGTACTTGTTTGAATCCACATAAAGGTAAGGATTAAATATATATAGGAAAATACACATTCAGACTTGCATACACATACATACAAGTAGGCAGAGTGCAAACAACAACACAGCCCTCAACAGAGGAGAGCCCAGAAGAAAAAGAAAAAAAAATCTTTTTAGAACACACTGATGCTCATTTATCCAAAGTAGGAAATATACTGAGCATAACCATATTTAGTCCTCAAAGTGAAGATGTTTGTTGGTTGTTTTTTTTTTTTTTGTTATTTCTTATTTAAAAAAAAAAAAAGGTTTCTCTTGTGTAGAAGTCAAGTGAGCAATATAGTTTAGGCATCAGTTATTTCATCTCCTTTTTTACCTATCGCATCTGGGTTTGCAAGAGGATCAAGGTCAGCAAAAAGGTTGAACCAGGCGGACATATCGGTTTTGGGGGCCTTCAAAACAGAACAAAAAAAATATTTTTTTTTTTTAATAAAATCAAAACTTATTTTTCATTCAAAGAGAGGTTTAAGCAAATGAGTAATATTTCATAATGAATGTTCTTTGAATAAAATAAAAACCAGGCTTTATGAATTAGAACACAAAAGCTGACCTCAACTCTACTGCTTGTGTGTGCATATATATATATATACACACACACAAAACTTTTTTTGTATTTAACTATTATTATATTGAAAATATTAATTAAACTGAAAAAGAAAAGACTAAAATACTTAGAAAAAAATGCATTTCATCTGAGTTTTTTGGGGTTTTTTGGTAAATTCTTCAAAAGTATTGTATTTACAAAGTGGCACATCTAACAAACATACTGGACTAGATTTAAAACTTCAATAACATTTTTCTTAACTGATTTCATTAAAACTTTATCACTGATTAGATACAACTGTAGAATTTTGTTTGGGTTTTAAGTAGCAAAAGCTGCATGTAATATGGTTAACAACCATTGCAGTACAAGAATGCATAAAAAAAAAAACTATTCTCACATACCACATGATCAACAACAATGATGGTGATCATAGTAAAGTGCACAAACTGCAATTCACAACTAAAATCCTACAATTGAATTTACTTTGTGATAAAGTTTCAATAAAGTTAGAAATCTACTACATATACCAGATTAGACATCAGAATGAAACATTATAATAAAATACTTTTAATAATTGTTTTGCCATGAATAAAACCCATTTAACTTTTATAAAGTCTAGATTTACTCTACTTATAGTTAATCTAGATAAAATTTAATCGTATTTGCCCCCTTAAGTATTATAAATTAGTTTTAGTTGTAGATAGACTGACACCAAAATAGCTTATTAAGATGATAATAGTAATGTTGTGAAAAATCTAACAGAATTAAAGTGAACTCACATTTTTTGCTTGAGATTTGCTTTGTCTGTTTGGGGCTGGTGCAGCTGCTGTATCTTCATTGTGAGCTGTGGGTGGCTGGGAGAAAGATGAGGGTGGAGCAGACATGGTAGAGGACGATGTGGCCATTTGGCCACTTGGGAAGATGCTGCTTTCACCAATTCCACCAGTAGTCCCAATGTTAAACAGAGAACTGTTTGCGGCTATAGAAAGGGCAAGAAAGATAAATAAAGTGAGTAAATTCAACAACCAAAGAAAGAATATTTATTCTAAAAAATTTTTAAATGATCAGAATAAATGCACAAGATGTTTTTTGTTTTTTTTGTATTACAGCATATCAAATCTTTTAGGTCATTTATTCCGAGAACAATGATTTTTGAGAAATGTTCTTTTTCTCCATACATAGTTTTTTGAATAACACAATATACCCTATTTAACCTAAAACTGGAAGAAATGTGGGATTCATACCTTACCCAAGAGTATTTGTCTAAAATATGATTCTTAGAATCAGTATTACTCTTCCGAATTAATGAGCCCCATCTGCCCAAGGCAGCTGAAAGTGAATGTGATGGTTTTGACTGGGATTTGAACTTGTGTAATACATTTCCAAAGTCTAAGCTTTTACTACCTTTCCACCCTCACTGCTTTTCTTGAAAGGGAATTGTAACAATATCATTTAACCCATTGGTTCTATAATATTGTCACTTAGTGTAGTCCCAAAGCAGCTTGGATAAAAGTTGGTAGCTATCTTTTTATACATGCCCAGAAGTTAAGACAGTTTTGTGAAGACAACATGGTCGTAATAATGTTTTGACTTCTGGTCTTGGCAACCGTTCTAGCTTCATAGTTCCCTGAGGACCAAAAAAAAAATGGAAAATCTCTCATGGAAATTGGAAAGGCCAGACAAAGAAGCATCTTTTGAAAAAGTTAAGTAAATCCTTCCAAATTCTAACCTCTGTCAGACCAAAACATCACTGTGCAACCCACTGATCTATAAAGAAAATAAATATCAGCCACAAACCTTGTGAAAGGTCAAGTCGTCCCATTTGACTGGACATATCCAACAAGCTGGAAGGCATGAACCCTGCTGGTACTTGTGGCTGATCACTTTCCACAGGAGTAAGGTTTGTTGTAGTCGAGTGGGAAGTTGGTCCAAATACAGCTTGCCACTCCCGAGTGAATTCATCCTCCCCAGTTGAAGGAGCATTCAATATATCATTAAGGAGGGTCATGTCATCTTTTTCAGATTCCTCAGGTTCCATATTCTCATCACACAACAAGTCATGATTTTCTGAAAAAATAAAACAAAAAGGCATTTTACCATAACAATAAATTGACAATGTCCCCAATCTTTTGACAAGATGTGGACAGAAAAACATTCTCACCAATCTATTTATATTTTCTCCTCAAAACTATATTCAGATCAAAGAACTCATCAGGAATTATTTTTCCAACACTTTATTTTATTCAGAATAAGAAAAAAAAAAGATCAGACATATTTCTATGTTTAATAAAAGAGAATAAATAATGACTAAAGTGTTTATAATTCTAGGAGTATTTTCAAACAATTGTCCTCATCTTTATTTTTTTCTTAACGACATTTTGACCAGGTGGACCTTTGGTCTTCATCAGGTGTAAATGAGTTCATGTTTGTTAACTTTTGTTTTTCTAAGGTTTATATTACTAGGTTTTTGTTTTTGTATTAATTTAAGTTAAGTTCTCTGCATGTGTTAATGTTTTTCTTGTACATTCACAGATATTTTGTTCTTTTTAAGCATCTTACTCTTGTAAATCTTCTCTAATGTGATATAATGTGTTTTGTTCTTTTTTGTAAATTCTAAAGTTTTACATTAATATTAATCAATTAATTAATACAAAAACCTAGCAACATAAACATTAGAAAAACAAAAGTTAACAAACATGAACTCATTTACACTGATGAAGACCGAATGTCCACCCGGTCGAAACGTTATAAAGAAAAAATTATGAAAATAAAGATGAGGACAATTGTCTGAAAAATACTTCTAGAATTATTAATCATACCTCATCTCAAGGATTACGAAAAACAATAAAGTATTTATATTTTCCAAATATATGCGTGATAAAATTTTGTATAATTTTTCAGTTATGGAACATCATAGCATACATTATTACCTTTTAGCCAGCTTTCTTGAATGCTATCAAAATCTGATAATCAAAGACAAACTCTAATAATATAATAAGAGAGGAAGCCCCCCCCCCCAAACGATGCACATTCTCTCCTGATGACCCCAAGATTTATATAGTAGATTATTTGAACTTTTAAGATTTGGATTGCCAGAAGACCACCATAGAAGCTAGGATAAGTAGAATTTTGAAAACGCTATCTTTTTGGTAAGTTTGAATTACTTTTACAGTAATTTCCTTCATTTGTATAATAGAGAAATTTATAGAAAAAATTGTATTTAGGTTTCTTACTTTATTGATTAAACATTCTTCAAAGGATATTTAATGCAGGATCTTTATTCTTTGTAAGAATTATTTCAAACTAATTTATTCATAAACAAAGATTATTAAGAGAAATAAACAAAATATGTACATGCATACCATAGAGAAGTTAACAAACCTATTTTCGTAGTTGGTTTAGTTTTATGAGATTGTAATAATATTTAACAAATGCAAAATGAATATCTAGGATTTTACATTATTTGATTTCTGAAACAAGAAAGGTTTGATTTTGTTTATAAATACTGGCCGTGTATGGAATACTAACCATTTGACATTTCAATATATAATTAATAAACAGTAAGCATTACTACAATAACTTTTTTCAGCCAAAAAAAATATTCCTCATTAAAAAATAAATTACCTGATTTTTTCTTAATTTTTTGGGCTTGAATCTTGGCAAGTTCTTGTGAAGTTAAGTCTTCAAGGTTTTTGACATCCTCATCCTCTTCACCAAAATCAATAAAAGGATTATCTAATCGGTTTTTGCTACTTTCTATTCAATAAAATACAAAAAAGCATAGGAAAAACTAATGAGTTTATGTTGTTAATAAATTGAGAGTAAAAAAAAAAATATTAGAATTAATATTTTACTATAAAACGTGTTCAATAAATACAGATACTATATTTACTTGGTTAAGCACAAACCCAAGTTAGGCACAAGTCCATTTTTACGTGCCCATTATAACCCTGGGCTTTTGAAATAAGTGTTGCTTGTCACCTAGATGAGTTACTCTCCTTAATTAACAACCCCATCTGCCTGAGGCAACTTGAGGTAAAGCCAATGATTTTGGTCGGGATTTGAACTCGCACAATATGATTCCAGAGTCCAAGCTTTTACCAATGCTTCACCTTTGCTGACAAGATACACAGATACATAACAGAAAGAAAAACAAATATTAAAGGAGAAAAAAAAGTACTTAATTAAAATTTCTAACTCTATTGGTTTGTGGAGGGGGCATTTAATTTGGCAATGGATTCTAGTTGCAAAGAAAAATGTCACTAATTGAAATAAAGTTTTGAACAGGAAGGATTTGGGATTATTATCAAAACTGTAACATGATAAAATGATAAATGAAATGATAGCAAATGAAAATACTAATATAAAATATTCTATAAAAATCCTGCCCCCATATCTAAAATGCAATAGTATGGAAAGGTAATACATTAGTTACACATAATATTTTTTGTTTTATTACTTTCTTAATTTCCTAATTTCAAATGCAATAATATTATACTGAATGGCTGCAATGAAATGTTCAGACTTTCATAATCATAATACATTCAAGTCGTACTAATTATCCTTATGTTCATTTACAATGAAGCACATTAGCCTTGGTTGGTATATCCACTAGGAGAAGGATATTCTGCTTCTCTACTTTTGGTATTGTGCAGTAAATCAACAATGTACAAACTTAAAAGGTCAGCTTGTAGCAGTAAACAAAACAATATTTTCAAGTATTAAAATATTAAGGTAAAATTCATTAAGCATCGAGACAGAGGGAATGAAATAGAAATGTCTGCAACTATTTTGCTAAAGGAATCAGGACAGTGCTTTAAAAAAAAAAAAAAAAAAAAAGGAAGCCAGAGGTAAAGGCAAAAGCATTTGATGAATCTTGAGAATGTCAGTTTGAATCCTGGTGAAGGTAGTAGGGGTGCAATCTGACAAGGGTGCATCACAACACACCTGTAGTTTTAGTAACAGACCCAACATTTTCATTGTTTGAACATGAAAGAGTAGGGATACGTTTCATCACATAAGAAGTCCGAGCTTGAACAGATCGTCTCTGATAAATATGAATCTCATCTAAAAATAAACACACTAATCAGACAAACATGCAATACGTATATAATAAAATATTTTTTTACTGCCCATAACTATAATCTAATCAGTTTATTTTTTATGCTTTCATTCATAAAAACGGTGCCTTTAAGATCTTATTATAATCAAGTGTTCTTTTTCAGTTACATACAAACACACACACACATAAATAAAAGAAATGCTACTGGAATTTAATAGCAGTTTAATTTCTAAATCTAACATCTGAATTAGGTATGTATTCAGATTAAATAATGATGAAATGTAATAACTGAGTTTTGCAACTAACAGAATATCATTAACCTCTGAAGATAGACTTGAAAAAGTTTGAAAGTACTTAAGATTATGGATTATATATCAACAAAAATTCAAACTAGATTTTTAAAAATCATTTATCAGAAAATTATGAAAAAGAAGTTGATAAGAAGTGTCTTTTTAATCAAACTTTTGTAAGAAATTAAAAAAAAAACAGCCTAAATATATATGTGAATGAATTAATTTGTGGGGTGAGATTGCTTATATTTATAGTTTCCTCAATATATCAGTGATAGCGCATGTATGTTAGGTAAGCGTAGACACGGATTCATTGGTCTTTGGTGACTGGATGTTTCATGCCTGCATGGTCCTCAGACCAAAAGTCTGATGACTACGCAGGCGAGAAAGTGACAGTCACCAAAGGCCATTGATTCCATGTCTATGCTTACCTAATATATGTTGAAATATGTGATTAATCATTTTTAAGAATATTTAGATGTAACTTTTTAAGTATCCTTGTTTTGAATTAGTGAAGCAATGCATTTGACTAATGATTAATAATGACTAAAGATACAATTAAAAAAAAAAAAAAGAGATATTGTCAATTGAAAGTGATACAAATTCTTACTGGTTAAATGATAAAAAAAAAAGGGTATGCATATATATATTTATGAAAAATAAATAAATATCTTTACCCGATTCCGGATCATATAAATTATGCAAACTACCATTCTTCTCAGAACTTTTTTTATCTTTAGATTCATTTTCTTCTTCTTCTTCTTCCAATGATAAAAGTCTGTAAACAATAGAAAAATAACAAAATATAAATTTCAAAGAGTTATTTGTATTCAATTAAACATTATTAAAAAAAAAAAAAGGAAATCATTCATTGCATCACAAAATGTTGATTATTTTTATAAATCTTCAAAAATATTTTGGTATAAAAATATTTGATTCTTTCCAATCACAATTTAATCGTTTACAAGAGAAATAAAGGTTTATCATTTTTTTGTCAGTATAAAAAAATCTAATGACATGGTTTGATTATTTTAGCATCATCACTACACTATATACTCTGCCAGAGTTGGGATCTTAAATATATAACCTAGTTATAAGTAATAGTGTAGCATAGTCATATTATCAAATTATATATATACATACTTCAATAGGAGACACTGGAAATAGATATCACAACCAAAGACTAATTTTATACTTTCATAACTTTTTTTTTCTGTTTCGCCCTCTAATTAGCTGCTAGTATATCACCTGTTGATGGACAGAGAGAGAGAAAGAGATAATGAGTTCTGTTAGTCACTTGAAGGCTTTCAGACCCTCCTGTCTGAATGTTTGGCAGTTACCTCGCTTCTTACTTCTCTTATTAAAGAATATTTTTGCCAAGGGCTGTGACAAGAATATTTTTTATAAAAAAATATTGTCACAGCCCTAGATATTATTCATCTAATATCCAATAAAGATAAAAATTATTTTACAACTAATCTCATCTAATGTGAAGTTTTTCTTTTTTGAATCTAAATTTTTTGTTTAATGTGATATCATTTAAAATTGAGACCATTGAAACCAATGTTATTTTTTTTTTTTAAAATAAGTTGTTAAATAATGTGTTTAGTAAAACATTCCATGCAATATATTTTATAATTTTCTGAAATTACATTTTTCATTGGACACAGGTCATGCAAATTTAGGATACAGATGAAAACGAATTTTAAAAACATTCCTAAGTTCACAAATAATAAATTATCCAAGGTTTTACCATTGAGAAATTTCAATACTATCATAAAGCCAAATTTGTTTTTTGCAAGTTTCTTTATAGATACTAGTTTAATCTGCCTTATATTTCAGCAACACAGACAACAAATATAGCAAATGTGTTACAGCTTCAAAACTTTTTAGAATCCAGTCAGTAACTCGGACTATCTATAAAATCAAACAGTTCATAGATATTCATTTGCTTGGCTATAGTGCCTTTCTCAAAAAGAGATAGCTGAAACTTAAAAAAAAAAAAATTAACAGAACATAATTACTGATGATTATAATTGCAATACAATTATAAATTATCGATTTAAAACAAATAATTTTATTATAAAAGTTAGAAAACACAAATTTCAAAAGTTAAGCCACACAGGAACACATTTGATCACACATAAAGAGGACAGCACTTCTTGTGTGACATTAGAAGACTATATCAACTTCATAAATCAGCTATCATCTGAAAGAGGATTACTAATTATGATTATTCAATTTGGAAGGCTTTTAACAAATAGACAGCCAGCACTTTTATTATAATTAGGATTAAACTGATAATTTTGGAATCACATAGGAAGACATAATCTATTTTCTAACTTAAAAAAATTTATACATTTTTGTTTTTTTGTTAAACTAATGTGTAAACAAACAATCTTCATTTTGACATTCCATTCCTATAAAATGAGCGAGAACAAAGGAAATTAGATTATACCAATTAATAATGAATATTATTTCACAAATGTAACATTGATTTGGTTTTTGTTTGATAATCTAAATTTTCTAAATAAATAAAAACAAGACCATTGGAATATGAAATTTAAATCTCATGATTCAAAACTCATTTTGAAAAATGACAGACAATTATCAGAACCTTAAATATACTAATTATTCCTGGGAGTAGGAGCTCTAATAACAAGAAAAAAAATTGATGATTTATACTGGTTATTCATAAGGAAGTAAAAGAAATCTATTTATGAATTATGTACTCAGTCAAGCATCTAATCAAGTTAGGTACAAGGCCAGTTTTAAGGGCTTTTTGTAATCAGTGTTGTGCTCCTGCTTTACTTAGATGAGTTACTCTTGTTGACTCACAGTAATCATCCACCCTGGTTTTTGAAATCAGTGTTACTGTTAACCTTATACCTAAATGAGTTACTCTCCTTAGTTAATGAGCCTCATTCCTCCATAGCAGTTAAAAGTGCTTAATTGAATACTCAACAATTGTGCTCAATTGAACTGTCCCATTCTTTATAGAAGCTTCATACAATTATGAATCAATGATAAATACTTTAATTATATTTTCTATCTCTTCAAATATTGAGATTTAAAATTTTGTCTTATTGAAAAGGTATTTTCAAATTGAAAAGAAGCTTCTAATGCCTCCAAACAAGACTAATTTTAAAAATATAGACGCTAAAAGAATTTGCTAATGCCACTTGAAAATAGAAAAATATTCATTCACTGTATTCTAGTATCATAAAAATACCAGATGCAATTGTATCACTTATTAAGGTCATGCAAGTCAATATCATTGTTTATATGTGTTAGTAATGTTAAAGAAAAATATAGAGTTAATAAATTTGGTTGCTTTCAAAATGTAAACTTGAATAAATGTTACCTTCCACTTGAATTTTGTTCTTTCAAGCCTGAAATGATGAAGCGTGATTTCCAAAAAAGTGAAAATCAGATAAATTTTTAAAAAGTAGGGAATCAAAAGAAAACAATCCTGAAAAATGATTTGTAGGCTTGAAAAATATTAGAGAAAAAAGGGTCTTTCTAAAACCTATTTAGATTTGTGTACAAGAATAGAAAGATTATAAAAATAATTTCCAAGCTATACATTTTTATATAATATTATATGTTTCGCATGCAGCTTTCTACATTGCAGAGGAAAATTTTTAAAAAGAAAACCAAAAAAAGTAAAAATACACAAAAAGATCCATGACATATAATTGTTTCCACTAAGCACATAGTTTTTGGACAACTATAGCTATCCCCACTATTTATCACCAGTAAAATATCCATATTAGTAAATCTTTCAAATTATTTACAAAAGATTTCTTTCTTTAAGGAAATATTTGTAAGTTTAGGAAATCTTTTTATATATATTGTTGTGTCGTCAGGGATATCATTGAATGGCAGAAATAGGAAGGATTAAGAGGACACCATTTTTGATGTAAAA